>LKNJ01001277.1:0-98825 GCA_002120245.1 Maccullochella peelii | reverse complement strand
CGAATACATCTATGATAATCCTTCATTAATCAGTTCATCATTGTATATTCACTGGCATCATACATGTATCATCAATATAGTGATAACTTCCATTTAACTAAAAAATACACATTATTCCTTTTATTCAATTCCTTCCAAGTATTCACTACATGTATTATATGAGTCAGACAGACATGAATGTAAACTGTAACTTGACTGGTTGGCAGAGGCACACAACCGCGGGGCAGTAATTCTAGTTTATTTTTTTATTGATTATTTGAAGTTCAAAGCATTGTCAGCTTCTAATGGGGTTTATTTCTTGCTTTCTTTGTTTCAGTCTACTTCTAGTGGCAGGCGGCACTGTGCTGAAGATATGTGACTTTGGAACAGCATGCGACATTCAGACCCACATGACCAACAACAAGGGAAGTGCAGCATGGATGGCCCCAGAGGTATTTGAAGGCAAGTATGAGTGGCATTCCAAGTAGTTGAAGAGCTTTGGATACCTTCCCTGTCCGTTGTTTTTTAAGTAAAGTGTTCATATGTTTCCAGTTACTGTTTGATTTCTATAAATGCTCACAGAATCTCCACAATTCAATGAACCCATATGAATGTGCTCTTTCTGGCACCCAACTTTGTTTTGTCACCTTTCACCTTAATGGCAGCTTAGTGCTCCCAGCATGGAGGCATTAATTCTTGATTCATCATCAGCAGCCTTACTGTACTCCCCTGCTTTATTGATGGTAGTCCCCCAAGCATAGTGAGAAGATGAATGGAGTGATGCTGGTGGCTTTATTTCCCTTGGGAGACAGCGGTGTAGAATTTGTGTTCACATTCAGCCAGGAGCCTAATGTATTTCTACATGATGAGACATGTTCTTGGCAAGGGGGTCAGGAGGAAAGATGAATCAAGCCTTAGTCATTATCTTGTTTTCGGAGGCAAGTTACAAGACTGCAGTGCATTTAAACAACTCACTTTTGCCCTCTCGGTGAACTCTTTACAACTAATTTGCATCAGTGTGAAATGCTATCAGAATACCTCAGCGCAGCAACTTTAGAATAGGTGTGTGATGTGCACTTTAATTCTGCAATAATAGGCCCAGTAATTAAGCAACACAAGAGCTGTTCCTTGGTAAAAAAAAAATTGCTCCCTTATTTTCATCCTCCTCCCCCCTGAAAGCAGAGATGAGATAAAAGCTGCTGTGCTTTCCCAGGCACATCCTCGCTCTCATCTCAAATGTGCCACAGAGAATTACTTTTATCAGTCAGTCAGCGATGTCAAACGGAGCCTTTTTTCCCTGTTTGAAAAGAACCTAAGTGTTGCTGTGTGTTCTTCTGTACTTGCAGGCAGCAATTACAGCGAGAAGTGTGATGTGTTCAGCTGGGGGATCATTCTCTGGGAGGTGATCACTCGCAGGAAGCCCTTTGATGAAATTGGAGGACCAGCTTTTCGCATTATGTGGGCTGTGCACAACGGTGTGTCACTGACTGTGTGTGTGTGTGTGTATGGCGGTGGGGGGGGGGGGGGGGGGTTGGAGGAGCTGGAGGATGCAAAGGCCATGTCCACCTGTCAGCCAGTGTGAGTCCTAAGACGTGCCTGCCCTGCTAGACCTGCTGGGAGACTGAAAGTAAAGAGCCTGGCAGAAGAGAGCAGCTAAAAGGCATGTTAACCTGTGCAGCGCTCCCTGCAGTTTATCCTAATACAGAGATGGATGGAGGAGAATACTAATGGGACACTAATAATACCTGGGGACAAGATTGATATTTTTACCACTACATCTGAAGACAGGGGATTTAGCATAACTTTGCAATATGTCTTTGCTTGTCTGGTGTGATGCCAAAAGTTATTTGTTCCTTTGACTGTGTGTGAGCAATTACTTTATTTCTTGGTTGTTTTTTTTTTGTTTTTTTTTAACAATCAGGCACAAGACCTCCTTTAATCAAAAATTTGCCCAAGCCCATTGAGAGTCTGATGACTCGCTGCTGGTCTAAAGACCCCTCCCAGCGGCCTTCCATGGAGGAGATAGTGAAGATCATGACTCATCTAATGAAGGTATATTCACACACTGCTTACCCAATCTATAAGGCTTTCATTTAAACTGGAGTGAATGAATCAACAAACCTGACCAAATACTTTACTCACAGAGAGCAGAATGTAACATGAATTGGACCGTATGGAAAAAAAAAAAAGCCAGGAAAATAATGCCAAAAGTAAAGTTTGAATGCTACATACAATATACAGTTGCCAGTTTATTAGGTACACTAATTAGATAAACTAGTGTAGTCTAATACAACAGTCCTGTAATAAATCCTCAAATTTAGCCTATTATTAATATTTACTATGTACCTAAACACTGTATACACAGGCTTATGCATTGCCACTATCGGCTTTAGCTGCGGTTCATTGGACTCTAGATCGCCTGGCTTGCCAGGTTATAGTGTTATCAGGTGTGCCCTCAGGTTGCTCGTTGTCGAGTGATATTTCATTTGGACGTTGCATGTTCTGCAGATAACTATATCTTTATTTGTTATTGTAGCGCGTTCGGCGCTACGGGCTCGACCCCGGCAAGACACACACACACACAAGACCGCCTGCTGCTCAAGTGCCCTTTATTTTGTTGCTGGCACTGGGTACTCAAAACACAGCTAGTGGCGCTCCCTCCTCCCCGTCGGCGTTGCTACCTGCTGTCGACTTGCCGCTGCTAGTTCCGTTCTGTCGTCGTCTCCGCCTGCTGCTTCCGCCTCCAGTGCCAGTCCCTCTCCTCCGCAGTTGATGCTACTATAAGCACAAGATGTGATTACTGAATTGGCGTCACCTGCCGCGCACCACCACTCACTCTCTTCCACCTCCCTCTCCTGCAGCCGAATCACCTCAGCCACGCCCCACCACCACAGTTATTTTTCCATTTGTTGAAGGAAATCAAAAAACTTTCCACACATTGCTTTTTAAGTTGTCAGGAGTGGTGATCTCTGTGAGTCCATCACTCTCTGCCATTTCTGATAGTGAGACTGTGATTCAGAAATCTTTATTGTTCATCAGACGTGACAAAAGCATTTCGTTTTCACATGCGGGTAACATAGGCCAAGGCGAGAAGGGCGAGATTCGCTAACGTTAGCCAACACATTAATAAAAAAAGAAAAGAGAAAGAAAATACACATTCGAATAGTAATTTCAACATTCGATTGGTATTCAAATATTTTAATATTATATATTAAATATAATATAATATTATAAGAGTTTAAATATTTGATTTATATACCACTCCTGAAATTAGGCATGTGCATCGAGACCCGGTTCTATAAGGACCCGGTTCCAAATTTCTCAAAACCCGAAAATCAATAAGGTCCGAGCTTATCGATACTGCTATGGAGACTAGAGTGTCCTATAACGTAACATCTATGTCTCGAGAGAATACCGCCAACTCCAGCTGCCGTTACGGGACAATCCTCCTCCTCCACCAAAGGTATGTATGGTGCGCACACCCCAATTTTGCAGCAAATCCTGTTCATTGACAATAATAATCCAATTGATAATCTCTTAAAGTGACGGTACAGATATTAACCAACGCTTTAGTGTGAAAACAAAATACTTATTGAAACATAAACAAAACAGTTTCTTCAGTATTTAGCACATTTGACCAAATTACATTTTTTATTGTAAGCTAGTAGTGGTTTTTGCGCCATGGAAATATAGTTATAATCAATGGCAGAGTAATGTTTATAATGACGAGGCATTTTTCATTTGAGCGTGGTCAGGTGTGCTGTCATGCTGATTTGATCATGTTCTAAATGTCTAGTTGACCAATCAGATTGGTCGGAACTACCTGATGTATAATTTTATTAATGGAGTTTTTTCCTCTCATTATGATTACCTGCTGGGTGTTGGCGGGAGTCTGAATCTGTCCTTGTTTGTTTTTCACTAAAAAGGATGTTCACAAAAAAAAGATATGCGTCCAAGATGCAATAAAAATATTTGTTCCTTAACATTGTTGGACATTTATTGCTGCTGTTATATTATTTTAGTTATTTAGCTATTCTCTTAGTTATACGTTATGTTGAAGGGGCCCTGTGTATTCCTTTTCAAATAAATGCCCTGCATCAGCAGTGTTAATTGAAGGCTATGCAAATTTCATTCTGTTCAGAAATCAAACAGTCAAAGACTCACAATTAAGCAATACCAGTTATTTTAAGAATTTATTGTCGTCTCGTCTTTTCACCAAATAATAGAAAAGTATCGATAGTAGTATTGATGAAGACTCGGATCGTTAAGCAGTCTCAAAAATGGTATCAATATCAATAAAAATGGACGATTCCCATCCCTACACGAAATGTATATATATGTTGAACCAATTTAGAACATAGCACCTTTTTGTTTTACCTGAATTGAAGTTATTATTAGTTATTGTATTGCAATTAACCCCACTTTTTCATACACAGTGAGCTTGGGTAGAAATATGTGGGTTTTGGGTAACTTTAAGGCAATCAATGAGTTTATCTTTAGGAATGAAAATCCTAATTGAAGCTATATTTGTTAAATCCAATGTTACTTACACTTCCCTCTTTTTTTTCTTTTTGCAGTACTTCCCAGAATCTGATGAACCCCTGCAATATCCATACCAATATTCAGATGAGGGACAGAGCAACTCTGCAACTAGTACAGGTACACAAGTCATCTTCAACCTTTTATGGGGATGGAGAAAAGGGGGAGAGAGAGAAATAATCTATTACTCAGTTAATTAAATTACCCAATTTTCTATAGAGTTAGAATAAAAGCCTAGTGGGCCATGGTAATAAAGTACATATTGATGCTGCTGTATGTTCAGCAGGTATCTAAACCCAGAAGTCATTGCTTTTAAATCATATACTTGATATTTTATATGTAAAGTTGACTTAACCAATTTGAACTTGCAAATAGTACAGCTAAGAAGTATTTATATGTATATAAATAGTAAATTGGAGACACTATTGAAACTGAATCTGAATAATTTTCTGTTTCTCTATTATAAGTTGCCCATATTTACATCATCACTACCTATATCACTTTTTGATGATTTTAACAATAAGACTATGAAGTTTACCTGTAGATATTGTGTCCTTATCCCCAGGCAGTACTGCTACACACCTTACAGGCAGGTTCTCTGCTGGGCCTATTGCATTCAGGGCAGGCGCATTAGAAAGCCCTTACCCTCATGTGTTGTGTCTGCCATCAGAAGACAGTTACCATTTGGATGACAATCAATGAAATGAATCACAATCACAAAAGTTTCTTACTCACTGTATTAAAACATTATATGCAGTTAAGATCAGATATATATCAGACAACAGACTTATTGTGGTAACAGTAATGCAGAGTGGACAAAAGTCTGTTTAGTGATTGACAGAGCTGGCACTGAATCAGTGTACCTCTCTGAACGTATACAGCTGTGGGAACTTTCTACAACATCTGTCTGTAAAGTTTTTGAAGTATTTCCAATTATTTTGAGTTTTTTCAAATGTTTTCAGTACTGTGAACCATCAAACAAGCAGAAAATGCCCCAAAAATAATGTAACCTTAGATGAAAGGCACCACGGTTGAGAAAGTATGAAACCTATAAAACCTATCTCTGGTCCTGTGGGGAGTAACAGGTTCATATGTGGACTACACTGGCACCAGTACAAGCAACAAAAGCGACGCAAACATGGAGCACAGTGATTCTCAAGGGAGCAACGACACTATCAAGATAACACCTCAGTTTGCTCCTCACTTCAAGCCAAAGGTAAATCAATTCTTCAATCTTCTTCATTTTTACCAAAACCATTGACATTTTACCTGTAATAATGGATATAGATGAAGTTACAGGAGAAAAAAAATATGATCAAGACAAGCTTCTGTAGTGAAAGTTTTCTTTTGTTTTTTCAGGGAGACCCATTGAGGACTCTGCCTCTGTCCAGGGGGGGCAGTGTTGAGAGTCTGCCTTCACGAACACAGTGCCTGGCATCCTCTGACAGCAAAAGAATGAGTGCTGACCTGTCGGAGCTGGAGCCCAAGATGCCTTTTACACCTTCAGGTAATACCAGGCATTATACAACACAAAACAGCACATGAAAGCAGAGGATCTTATTAAGGCAAATTGGCATGCTCTTATGATTTTTAGAATTTTCTATTTAATAAGAAAAGTTGCACAGGAAAGGCATTCAGTGTTATTGTCGAGGCGAGTCTTGTTGGAATGAGGCCTTTCCAAGTCTACAAGAAGCTCCTCCCCTGATGCCTAAGTCAGGTTGTTTTTCGTGAGCTTTCATCACTTTGAGGTGAAGATTGATTCCTCATATAAACACATCCATATGCCCCTGAACACTGAGGCCCGTCAGACCCAGCTGTCAACCATCTCCCCTCCTTTAAAGGCTCTGACAGAAAGCAGCCGAATCACCAGTGCTGTCATGGTGAAATCAAACTTCAGGAGTTCCCCACATAGAGTTTTGGTATTGATTCAATTTGTTTTGAGTCAGGGTTTTTGTTGTTGCTCTTTATGTTTTTAGACTTTAATGAATGGAGTTCCTGTAATTTGAGCATCAACACCCTCTGTCCTTAGATTTCCTTGTTGAACTTTTTATCCAAACAGCATTGGAGCTGAATGTCTGCTGTTGTCTGTGCTTAGAAAAGTAGTTCTGTGGCTGCCGGCAGTCTACACAGTACCACTCCACAGCATCTGGAATGGACGGGGTGCATGCTGCCCTTGCACGTACACTGTATGCTCTGCATGTGTGTGGCCCACATTTCCAGTCGAGCTGTGAGCCCCCAGTCTGTCTTGGTCTGCATGCTTGTTGTGTTCGCAGCTGTATGTGTGTGTGTGTATGTGTGTGTTTTCGCAGCACGCCCCCAGTATAAACGAGGCCACCGTAAAACGGCGTCATTCGGCACCATTCTGGATGTCCCCAAGATCATCGTCACAGGTATCACTAGACCACTGGGCTTTGGGTGGATCTGGCTTGGCTTAGCCCGTGGGTTGCTGTGCTCTTACATGGCCCTCTCCTGTGTGTTACTCCATATGGTACCAACCACAGAATGTTCATTCATATTAAATGTGTTGTGTGTCTTAGGGCAGTCTGTATTAAAGAAAAAGAATATAATTGAGCTGGTTTTGGAGTAACACACATAAGAGTTCTCTTATGTCTCTGTGTCGTCTATGATTTTAAGTTGGCAGAAGCAGAACATGAGTTAATATTCTCATCTGGTGCCACCTTTTACACCCCAAATCTAGTTCCAACTAATTAAGTCCTCAGATCTTTGAGTCTAACTGTCACTTGTGTCAATAACAACAAATCTTTAGGTGACTACAGGCAATCCAGTTGGTATATTGCATCAGATCAGGTGACACAGATGAGATAAGCTTCCTAACTCATGGCCCTGTCACCACTGTCATCTCTCTGGCTTGCCTGCAGCAGATCATGGGTAGCAGTAGTGAATAAGTGCACCAGTTCTCTGCATTTGAGCTCGTCCTTGCCTTTCATGAATAGAGGACATAGAGAAAGCATGCCTAATTTTTTTTCTCCCCCTCTTTGCTCTCTTTACATCCATTAACTTTCAAAAAAGTCATTTTGATTAATTTCTCTCACATTGAGGGTCAGAGCTATTATTGCAACCAGAGATACGGATGAAAGGAATGGGGACAGCTCTGGATGTCAGAAAAGGCTTCTATTTTGGAGCCATGTGAGACGCGTTGAATGAGTGGCTAATTTAATCCAGTGACTAAAGGAGTCAGCTGGTGTATGTAATTAAAGGTAGGGCACTTATCATTGCATGTACACACCTGGACATCAGGCCTTTTCCCCAGCACATAAGTCCCTGGTGGCCATTGAGTAGGGGTGTAACAGTATACAGAAATTTTCAGTTCGGTATGTATCTCAGGTATGGGGTCATGGTATAATACATTTTCAATACAACAGGAAAAAAAAGAAATGCAGAAGATTATTTTTTTGTCTTTTTATTTTGAAAAGTGCAAACAATTTAATGGCATTCATTGGCTATAATTCTTATTGTAAAAATTACAGCATTCAAAAATTGGCATATGGACCATAAATAAAAGTCAGTATGTCAGTAATGCACCATCATTATTACAAAAGACTTAAATATACAGTATAGTGTTCTCTTTGGATAGGTTGTTTCTATATTTGCTTTTCCTCAAATATAAAATTTTTAAAAAAATTGTCCATGTAGATAAGTGCAACATGTCTATAATTAACTTAAATCGGCCATTAGAGCCAGCAGTAAAGTTTGGTTACAGTGAAACAGAAGTTAGAGCGTCTTTAATTTCAGTAATGTGACATATTTTTGAATAAAACAGAACATGTGGGCAGGGTTTAGTTACAAGAGTGATTGAAATCAAATCCTACAGATTTGATTGGATTGCTCAAAAGAAGGTATGGCTTAGCGAATACACGATATGGAGCTGTGGAGAGACATGGAGATGTAGGCAAATGTTCACCTCCACACACAGCTCCCTTACCTGTGTTGTTAGATCAGGAGGAGGAGGATAAGTGTTAAATGAATAAATTAGACATCAACCACATTATTTGGAAATGTAAACAAAGTTTTTGCCAGCTAAAATCCAAACACACCTCCTACTAAGATATTGCTCTGCTAGCTTACCTACAAGCTAACAGTCAAGTGAGGTTTTTTAAGATGGGTGGGGTTAATTAATGCCCCAAATCACAATTGATGGGATCATTTAATGTAACTGCCCAAGTTCAAGATGAGTAATTTGGAACTTGTTACAGGAAAAAGGAAAGAGAGAGGTTTTGATATTATAATATTATTTTATTTTGACACATATTTAGCATATAATAAGAGATAAATGAACAATTAACACAGGGACACAGGATTAGAACTTGGGAAATGTATGTTTAGTTTTACTGTGTCTTAAAGCTTTTCACATTCAGTCAATTCATATTCAGTCAAGACTCACTGTCGGTTATTTGTTTTACAGTTACAGTTGAGTCGCTGTTGACATCTTCAATTTTTTTCAACAATTCAAATATTTAAGTGAAATTAAATGGCAATTCAGTCTGGCTATCAGGCTATCTCCATCCATAGGCGGTGAGAGCAGCTGCTGGTGTAGTGGGTAATTCCTGGACAAGTGCAGATTGTGCATAATGATAATGAACCAGAGTTATATCAAAGTTGGGTTCGACAATATCACACAGTTTTAGTCTGTTCCACTACTCTTTGTCCAAAGTCTCTGTGACTTACAGGGAAACCATAATGCTCCCAGATCATAGCTCTAAATGACATTTAAGACTTCTCCAGCTGTTTTTTCATCTAATTTCATCACACTCAATATATGAGTTTTATATCCATGGGCTAATCAGACTAAAATGGTTTAGCAGACAGACAGACAAATACTCAATTCAATTCAAAATACTTATTTGTTCCTCAAGAGGCAATTTGAGGCAAGTTAGTTTGCAAATACACATGAACAATTAATTTACACACAAAAAAAACATCTACATCTCTCTAACATTTGACAATGTTAGAGAGAGTTGAAAAACACGAGTTGATGGCAGTGGACAATCTGTAGCTGGCCAACAATATGGAACACCACAACAACACATTATGTCAAAAAGTGTCAAAGTGGAAGTGCATTTATCAATCTATACTTGCATACTTACCATACATCTATCCTGTTCCACTGCCCAAGCCTTCCAAGTAGGTTTCACACTAGAATTTATGTTCCTCACATGCTAGACATAGCCTAAAGTACAGTGCATTAGGGCAATTCAACAGGCTAATGCAATGCACCAAACTGAAGAAAGCCGCATACCGAACAAAACATCCCATACCGAACAAAACATCCCATACTGAATGGTTATGGGCGAATACATGTACCGTTACACCCCTGCCATCAAGCAACAATTGAGAAATTGTGGCTGCAAGTCCAGAATTGGCATCCAAATTTTGTTACTTGGTACAGCAGACTAACTTAACGTAAAACTGCATGTATTGCATAAGCATAAATTCAGAATTCAGTTCATTTTTTTGACAAACAAATATCAGTTGCAGCGGAGTTTCACTCAGTATATTGCAACCACAACAGATACAGAAAATGAAGATCCAACAAGTTCCTTTATGTTCTCATTTGAGTGCTTGTTTGTTAATGTGTGTTTCCTTAAGTGTTGTTTTCATTGTGCCATAGACAGAGCTTGTAGTCAGCCTAGACCAGATAAACCAAGGCACCTGTATTAAGTGTGTGGATAAGTGTGTAACAATCCACATGATCAATTCCAGCTCAAGTTTGGGAAATGCACACACTTTGGAAAAAACTTTGTGCAGTCCCAATACACATGGCTTAGTCAAGTTGCACATTGCTTTAATGTGAAACCTGGGAATGCTGTAGATTGAAAAAAATTAAATCTCAAAAGTGGTCATGGTCATGAAGTACTAACTAATTAACTCTTGAAAAGCTGATATTTTTGACATACCAGGTTTTCACTCAACAGTAATGATAATGCTGTATGTTTTAGTTGAATTTAGAGTGACACAGTGTAGTCAACAGTCCTACTAATGAGCCATAATCAGTGTGCTTCATATTGGACACAAATCAAAATCTTCAAATCCTGTGACAACATTTGGGTCTAGAAAAGTTTACATATACAGATACAAAGGAGCACAGGAAACTATTGATTTAGTGTGAGCCTGCTTGGAAAAAGATTGGAAAACTATTATTTACTACATGTATATTGTTGGAATCAATCCCTTAAATTACATTCACTTGTATGTTTTGACATTGGTGTGTGAGATAGATATTAAAAACTGGGGAGGAAATTAGGCCTTCAGGGCTTCAAAACTCTATAATTCACAACAGCTGTCATGACATGTAATTGGACATGAAGATGTCACTGAAAAGGCTGTTCAAGCTCTTTTAAAGCAGATAGAACAGGTAATATCTTTTGACTGCAGTTACTCTACAGGTGAGACCTCTTAACTTGGTGTTAATCTGTGCAGCAGATGAATGAATGATGACTAGGGAGTGCAGTACCTGCCAGTTCCCATGGGCCTTGTCTGAGACTTCGCCTCACCACCTGCCCCTAACCCAAACCAGCCAGTCAGTGCAAAGCCATCATATAAGTAGGCTCAGCTGTTCTATTGGATAGGTTGGGTCTACAGTGATATGTGTGTAGGTTTTTTTGTGCACTCAGTGGGGCTGGTTGCTTTAAGCGCTGTGGTCACATTCCAGCCATGCCACAGCATATGTTGACAGGCCAGGACATACAGTGCAACACAGTGCAACTGCCCCTGTGTGGCTCTGTAGGTTTGGATATCCCTCAAGCAAACACGGGCACCAATCTCCCATCAACACTATCCGCAAACTCTTCTGGGTCTCATTCTTTCTCCTCTGTCCATCCTGTCCACAGCCACATGCGAGCCTCAGAGACGTCGGTCTGTGCAGGATCTGCCAGGCATCTGCACGGAGTCAAGCCAGGTAAGACACCGTTGGACACTAGAAGTGAATTGCAGAGGGTCTGTGGAGTTTCATTCATTGATGATTAGAGTCACTGTTGTGACAGGGAGTTGAAATTGGTCTGTGTAACTGTTACATTTAAGGGTCTTATTTAAATTGAACTGCATGTTTGTTTGTTTTTCAGCCACAGCATATTGGCCTGCTCTTTGAAGTGCACATCCTGTGGTCTATTTTAGGAAAAAATCTGTACCCTAAAGAGACATTTCTTAAATTGTTTTGGTTTCATTATGGTGTCCCCTGTCTACAAGTGAATTTACCAGTGAGAATACAGTTGTTAGAAAAATCAGACCATTCCATTTTAAGTTTACAGTATTTGCATCGTTTCGTACGTAGCCGCCAAAGCTATGTTTTGCTGACATGCGCCTCAAAAACATAACTACAACATGGGGACCACAAGAACTCATTGGTAAGCTTGGGTTGCTTGGGTTTTTTCCTTCACGTTTCTGATGCCAGTGGAGATTGTTGATTTTGAAGACAACATTAAGCAAGTTAAAGAATGGCTGATCATCTTGATCACCGACTATATATTTACAGAGACCCAACAATTCCCACCATGAGCAAACACTAGGCGACAGTAGCAAGGAAAAACTCCCTTTTAACAGGCAGAAACCTCAAGCAGATCATCTGCCTTGACCAGTTGGGTTGAGAGAGAGAGAAGGAGAGCGAGAGAATACAGTAGTACAGCACAGTACAGTTCTACATACAGATGTAAAGTAATAGTGCTAATGGTATTGTTGTTAATATTAATACAAATAATACTATAATATATTATAAGTAATATTATAATAGTAATACTAATAATTAAACCAATAGCAGCAGTGGCCGCCAAGCAGGAGCACGGGGGCAGCAGATGGCCCACAACCACAGATCCAGACTCTACAGCTCCGCAACCACAGATCCAGACTCCACAGCTCTGGAGGCAGAAACACTCGCAGAAAGCAACAGAAGGAGAGAGAGAGGGGAGAGAAAGGGAAGCAGTTCAGTTAGTAACAAGCATTAGTGGGATAAGAGTGCGTACAGGCAGAAACCGATGGAGAGGGAGAGGAGGAGAGAGGAGCTCATTTTATCACAGAAGAGGAGCTTGATAGCTGAAGCTTGATAGCTGAAGGCTACTTTTACAGACTCTAGGAACCACAAGGTACCCTGTATTCTGGGAGTACAGTGCTCTAGTGGGGTAATAGGGTACTATGAGCTCTTTAAGATATCATGATGCCTGACCATTAAGGGTTTGTAGGTGAGGTGAAGGNTGGCCCACAACCACAGATCCAGACTCTACAGCTCCGCAACCACAGATCCAGACTCCACAGCTCTGGAGGCAGAAACACTCGCAGAAAGCAACAGAAGGAGAGAGAGAGGGGAGAGAAAGGGAAGCAGTTCAGTTAGTAACAAGCATTAGTGGGATAAGAGTGCGTACAGGCAGAAACCGATGGAGAGGGAGAGGAGGAGAGAGGAGCTCATTTTATCACAGAAGAGGAGCTTGATAGCTGAAGGCTCTGGCTCCCATTCTACTTTTAGAGACTCTAGGAACCACAAGGAACCCTGCATTCTGAGACCGCAGTGCTCTAGTGGGGTAATAGGGTACTATGAGCTCTTTAAGATATGATGGTGCCTGACCATTAAGGGCTGTGTAGGTGAGGAGTGTTGGCCCCAAGTGGCAAAAAAATTATATTGATGCAGCTTTAATCAATACATGCATGCCCCCTTTTCTTGTATGTAAATCATATGACATTTTGTGTTCATAATTTATTTTTATTTAAATGTATTATAAAATAATAAACAATATATTAATGTAATAGTTATTTTAAATGATATATGTATTCATTGGTGTGTTTATGTGCCTGTGTGCTGAAAAGCTCGATTCATGCCTCTGTATTAGAGGATGTATGTTGGCAGCATGTGGACACACCCACTGTGTGTGTCTAAGAGCTAGAGAAAGCAGAAACAGAAACACTGCTGCTACACACTCAGTCAGCCAGTCAGTGCTCAGGAACAGAACAGCAGTGTAGTCCTGCTCTCAGCCATCCTCAGTCAGACTCTTTTCACCTCAGCTGGGATCCTCACTCATCCTCAGAAGCTAACAGCAGCAGCAGCAGACATGGTGCTCCACCACAAAGAGTTCACCAATGCAGGCAAGGCAGCTGGACTGCAGATTTGGAGGATCGAGAATCTGCAGCTGGTCCTTGTCCCAGAAAGCTTACATGGGAACTTTTACACCGGAGATGCTTATGTGATTCTCTACACTGGCAAACAGAAAGACAGCTTTTTCTACCACCTGCACTACTGGCTGGGTAAGTGAGTAAAGCCCTGGACCTTCTTAATGGGGTCCATTTCTTTTTCCCCCCCCTCTCACTCAAAATGAAGGAAATTAATGATAATTGGATATAATAACATTCAGAGTCATCAGGTAGTCATGAGAGGAATGTGGTATAGAAAGAGTCCTCCAGTTTAAGAGATACATTATATCACATCCAATTCTAAAGAAACACTAAGGAGCTTCCTCAAGTGCATTCTAAGGAAGGTCTTTTCACAGCAAACAGTTTGACTTGTCAAGGCAGGAAAAGCCCAGCTGTAAATAATAACATTAACAATGGCTCCATTCCATTATGTGTCCCAGTAAGCCATGTCAGTGAGTGACCATGCACAACATCAGAGCCCTGGAACTGGCTCACCTAAATGGAAAGTCAAAATGTCTGGTGTAATAATGGTCTATAGAGATCGATGGAGATAGTGTAACTAAGAAGAAATTAACTTCATGATAATATGCTAGAGTCAAACTGCAGTACTTTTTGAATGATCCAAGTTCATGACTGGCGCTCAGATTTAAATATCAACAAGATTTCTACCTTGAGGTGAAGTGCAACAGCACTCTGTCAGTCAACTCAGGAGACTTTGGTGTCAACTTTTCCAGTGTGACTTCTCACTCAGTGATCCTTGGCTTGCAGTCAGTCAATGACATAACAACAGACTGACAATGATCCTAGGAGCTGTTTTTACAGTGCGTCCACATTTAAAATGAACACCGTTTGTCACATTTTTAACACTACCCATTGCTTCGGTAAGCCAGTTTGATAGCATTCCAGTTGACTCCCCGTGTGTGGTGTGACACGTACCTCAGTAGCTCCTTAGAAAAACTGTGATCATTTACTGATAGTCCGGGTTGTCTTCAGCTGAGCTGTCAGACTCCAATCCCATCACTGATTCCTTATCCAGCATCTGTATGACCATTCAGCTGTGTATCCAGCAGCCGTGTCAACACTGTAGACGAAAAAATACAAAATCGCATAATATTTTGAATGACACTTGAATGAATAAATATGCATCTGTATACATATGTACATAGATACTATTAAAAAACTATAACTAAAACTATGAACAGTTATTTACCAATAAGGTTTACAAAAGGTCTAACTATCACCAAATTATCAAACTACCAACTTTTAGAGTTATGCTACTTAGCTCCTATAAGCACAGCTAAGCTACAATTTTCTGCGGACTCGCTCGCTCCTGCAGTTAAACCCCGTCCAGAGTGACCTCCTTGTATTTTAAATTGGATCTCTACGTTTTTTCTGCAGGAAAAGCTGCTCATCGTATGTTTTATGAATGCAGTGTAAAATTTGACTTTCATGTGAAAATGGAGTGAGTCAGAAATGTATTTGCCAATCTGATAGATGGAAACATGCTAACACCAAAACATAGGTCTCTTTGGGAACCAATAACGACAGGAGAAAACACACTGAATGATATCAATGTGTTTCATCTCTGTGTGTTCAGATTTGACTGATCTATTGATCTATTACGATTTTTTACTCATATTCACCTCAAGCTGTACTCTCCTGTAACTTACACATAATTTACACACCTTTACACATCGGGGACGTAACAAATAAACGACACAAAAATGCGAATATTTACTCTACTACATCCAAAAGTAAACTAATCTACTCACGATCCTGCATCCGGCGGTGCTTTTGACCCACTGGGAAGTTGGGGTAATCATGTTTTAGATTCTTAACCCCATCAATAGTTTATTTGCCCAAGCTATGATCTTTCCCTAACCTCAACCATACCGTGGTGCCATTAGCAGATATTGTACAAAAGAAACAATTTTAGAAACGTCAGCACTGAATCTGTAAACTGGGAGTTTTGGTTACATTTACCCACATTTTAAAGTAATCTGATATTTTTATTAGAACTACTTTGGTCGTGTTGAATTTAAAACTGTAGTTTTTCAACATGACCGCTGCAAACAAAACTTCATTCCCTTCCACTGTATTAGGGAAACATCTCAAAAACTGGACACATAAAACCAAAACTATCTACATTGCTTTATACCACTAGAGTTTGGGCAAACCAACCCTTTAACTAAGTCTGGTTACTGCTACATTACCCCAGAGAAATATCTGTATATGCATTGTGTGTGTTTCAGGGTTTTGGTTCTTCAGAAATGCTGAATCAGATTCTACTAGTTCATTAGAAGTGGTTAAAGCACAGGCACATCAATGAATTACTAGCAGTTCTTAGATAGTCCTGAACCTGAACGTTAATGTATAAAGTGACACGAGGAATGCTGATGTACATGTTTTCTACATTGACTGTTGGGCTGTTCTCTACCTCTAATTGCTGTCAGTGTTGGACAGACTGGAAAGCTAATTTCCTTCCAGTGAAGAGGAAGCAGTGATTCATTTTGAATGACTTTTGCATGCTATAATCTGTGCCCCAGAGCAGAATACTGCTGGTATTATGAGACCTCTTCTGTTCAGGAAATGAGATGTGATTACACAGCACATAAGAGAAAATACTAAAGAGGCGTATTGAGAAAATAATAGAGAAATAATTATTGTTGTTATATTATGAGCAGTTACTGCAATGTCATGAGTACAAACGCTCATGAGAAACCACAAGTATTACACATTACAGTACAGTACATTTTCTGTAGCCACTGAGAGCAACTGCCAAGTTGAGGAAAAAAGAAAAAGATTTTTGCAACTTGAGTGAATATTGGACTTAAATTCATCATGTGGACACAAACACGACTCCAAATGGATGTTAATGCTGCTCTGTGTCTGCTGGACGTGTAAATAGGCAACTGTTTGCTAACATTGTTAGCCATATCAATGATAATACGTTGTGTTTACAGCTTTTTCCACTGCCCTCAAGTGGCCAAAATAAATCAATTTAAAGCAGATTTAAAAAATTATCACAACTTCCCAAGTCTAACTGACAATACGTATTATGCTATTATGTACAGTCAACCACCAGTAGCTAAGAAGCTAATATTCCAGTTTGTGTCCTTCTCAGCTTGCTCCATTGTCTCTGAAGAACATCTCAAATTAGCATGGTGCAACGAGTTAGCCAAGGAAATATCTCAGAATGCATGGAAACAAGGACCAAAAGGGGTAATATTTATGTTTAATCAGTGCTAGAGCTTGACTCATTCAGTTCAAAGTTATTCATCATCTATGCTACTCAAAACATAAAAGTTTTATACATTTTTTCCATCAGTTTTGCCCCACTGTGACAAATGCACGCATCTCTTTCTATCTTATCAATCTTGGTTACATACTGGGTGGACATCGTCTGCTGGTTTTACATGTGGATTACAAACTCACAAGATGCTTTGTTGTAACCTGTTAATGTACAGAAAACTGGGATAGCCATAGCCAAAGGAGTTGTCGTAGAGAACTGGAAACTGTTAGTTCATCTGCTTTTAAACAGTAGCTGATCAAATTGACATGTTCACCACCCCTGGAGAGGAGCTGCAATAGAACTGGCTCCGCTGAATGAGATCTGGGGGCCCTCTTTATGTAGTCTGGATAAAGATATGGACTTTAAAGGGCCACTCCAGGAATTTTACACATGAGAGTCAATTTACGTGTCATGAAGAGTTTCACTTGTAACTGTCTTCTGAGCTTTGTCAAGTCTTAAAAAACAATCCTGTTGATGTCATAGGACGTCATCAGGTTTATCCCAGCTTGGGCTTGGAGACTACACACAGTGTTACAAGCTGTGGATGTCTGACTTCATGTGCCCGCCCCCCGAAAAAAGTCCACATCTTCCAGAGGTTCAAAACAAAAAGAAAAAGCTATTTCATACATTTATATATTTATATCAATGTAGCAAATAACATATTGTATGGGAATTGTGCTTTCCAAATTAATAGTAATCTAACAAAAAAAAAAGAAATTCATGTAAATTGCAGTATCATTAATGCTTTTCTAATATAGACCTGATGATATATAAATATTGTATTTGCTTCTTTACTACAAAGAGCACTGTCTCTTACTGTCTCATCTTTGACTAATGTTCAATAGTATCTTCTTAGAATACTGACTATAAATAATAACATATATATATATATATTTTCTTTTTACCAGAAGGATGTGCTGAGGAGAGGGTAGGGTAGTACCCTTCATGTAGCCTGAGAGGTAAAACCCAGGGCAAAATAAGTCTGCATATCACTCACTGCTGCTTGTAAAGCTAATTACCATGAATGCATGGTAATACTTGAAAGTGACCTAGGTGAACATATCAACTCGTCTCTTTTCTCCTTTGGCAGCTGGGACAGTACGAAGTGAGTAAATGAACCTGAAACTATGAAAGAGAGGATGATCTTGAAAAACCTATACTAAAAAATATACCTTCGAAATGCATACATTATCCTACTGGTGAGCTAAGCCTAAGTGCACACATTATACACACAACACTGTCAAATATGTTGTATCTGAGGTAGAAATATGCAGGTTTTGGAGTCTACTTCCTTCCTTCCAGTACTGAAACTCTCCGTTTCCTGTGAGATTAGAAAGTTAATACGACTAAGATGTTTACTTGCTCTTGCTCTCTGTCTGAGCATTAATCATCATTAACCATCATAGTTGCAAATGGACATCTCAGACACTTCCTTCCTGTCACACTGGACCACAAGAAGATAAAACACTTTGTCATGCAGTTTGTGTAAATCCACTTACTGTCACGCTGTAGTCAAATCATCAGTCAGAAAGGATGTTTAAGGCAAGTGTCAGTCTTTTGAGGGCAAGTTCCAGGTCCCTGATTGTTGATCATTAAATGACATGGCATCTGAGTATTTTTCTTTCAAAACCATGACAGTCCTTAAACTGACATTGAAGATGTATGGACATGCAAGGCCTGTCTGATGTTGTCTTGACTTGGAGTTTTACCAGGTCAACACTTAACTTACAGCAGAAATTGATTGTATCCCAACTTGTTTTTGTGCCTCTTTCATTGAAAGTCTATAGTATGCCTGAAAATATGAATAATTCACAGTATTAAAATTTTATTTCAAAATGTTTATAGTGTACACACATGTTTTCTCAGCATCTCTATACATGATATACAAATAAAGTTATGTTCGTACAAAGAAAACATGCTCCGTGTGTAGACAGTGTCAACTGATGAATGTTTGTGACACAAGTCACAAGAAAAATGGCAATAAAAAGAGAGAGCGGACTGATGGAGTCAGGACCTGGTTAACCTAGCTTGACATAAAAAAAGGAGGCAGGGAGAAACAGCTAGTCTACCAATTGTTAAACACGTATACGAACAGAAATGTAAAAATGACAATTTGCAGTTTCAGAGGGAGTTACATGCTAGAACTCTTCCTGGAGTCTTATAGTCTGAGTGAGGCTGTCAGGTTTAGTTCCACTGTGGCTGCACAGATACAAAAACGAAACCTGTGCTCACTGACCACATCTGCTGGGGGGGGGTGGATAAATTGTTGTTGGTCAAGAATAGTTACAGCTCCCCCCTAACACCACAGATTGTTGGTTTTGCATTTTTGTTTTGCAGGTGTACTTTTTAACTTTGGACAGAGCCAGGCTAGCTGTTTCCCCCTGCTTCCAGTCTTCGTGCTAAGCTAGGCTAACCATGTCCTGACCCCAGCTCTGTACTTAACACACAGACATGAGATTGATATCCAAAAGTCTTCTTATCTCACTCTCAGAATGAAAGCAAAAAAGATGTTGAACTATAGTATTCCTCATGTTGACATGACAGTCTGTATCAACACTGAATATCCAGTAATCACTGGACAGACAGTGACATTCATGAAGTGGCCAGGTTCCATATAAACAAACAATGTATCAATGTATAATTTGTCAGTTAAATACAGTTAAGCTATTTTATTAAGATTTATATAATTATATCATAATATCATATTGTGTACATTCTTTTAAGGTTTACAGTCTCACAAGTAACTGGGTGAAATCTGGTAATGGCAAAATCAGACAATGTGTTTACATGCACTGCAACCTGATTACTACAAGGCAGGCATATTATACACACTCTTGTTACAAGAAGAACAGTGGATTCTCATATAAATGCAGCAGAAGTGTCCTCCAGTGTCCAAAATTTGAGCCTGTGCTTGTTCTTTAAAGGAAAGGAGTGCAGTCAGGATGAGAGTACCGCTGCGGCCATCTTCACTGTGCAGCTGGATGACTACCTGGGTGGAAAGCCGGTCCAGTACAGAGAACTGCAGGGGGTCGAGTCAACAGCCTTCACTAGCTACTTCAAGGGAGGGATCACTTACAGAGTACGGATCAAATTCATTACTGAATTCAAATAAAATGGAATCAACTGACTCTGAATTATAATTATACTCTTATATTTGCCTATACTGGCCTTTTACTTACAAACACAAAGTTCATTACACTACACAAAACAAAAGTGTTGAGCAGATTTAACATCTAGACAGTTTGATAATCTTCAAACCCATGCAACACGTTAAACTAATATGGTGAACATGGTAAACATTACCTGCTAAACATCAGCTTGTTAACATTGTCATTGTGGGCATGTTAGCATGCTGCCATTAGCACTTAACTCAAAGCACCACTGTGCCCAAGTACAGCCTCACAGAGTTGCTAGCATGGCTGTAGACTCTTGTTTTTATTCTGTTGTTTTGGCTTAATGGAGAGTTGTAGTATGTCATAATTCTCTAAATACTGTTTCAGGTGGTGTTCCAATCCAACAAGTAAAACTCTTGATTAGTTTATACGTATTGATAAGCACTAAATGTTAGCTTCATCTCAAGTGGAAAAAAGGTTTCAAAAAGGTTTTTTGAACTGGAGTTTGAATCATGACTTAATCACAGCTGTGTTTTTCCATAAATCCTGTTGCAGCATTATATTTGGCCACAGGGAACAGTGACTCATGGGACAGAAGGACAAGTTAAAAAAAGTCTAAAGTAAACAGAGAGATGGAAGAAGGTTGACAGCGTTCTCTTCCCCTCAGACAGGAGGTGTGGCCTCAGGTTTCCACCATGTGGTCACCAATGACCTTTCAGCACAGAGACTCCTCCACATCAAGGGCCGGCGGGTTGTCAGGGCCATCCAGGTCCCTCTCAGCTGGTCCAGCTTCAACAGCGGAGACTGCTTCATTGCAGACCTCGGAGATGTAAGGACACAGTATTTTCTTGCTATATGTTTGCAGAAGGAGGGTTGATCAAACTGGATTATCTATAGACACGTTTATATGTAGACAGTGATTCCCTGTCTGCCTGTGTGTTCACCACTCTTTAGAAGATCTATCAGTGGTGTGGATCCAAGTGTAACAAGTTTGAGCGACTGAAGGCAGCACAAGTGGCCAGAGGTATCCGTGACAACGAGAGAAATGCCCGTGCCAAACTGGTGGTTGTAGAAGAGGGAAGTGAACCAACCAAGTTAACCGATGTGAGTCTAAACTCGTTCTGTCATAAGTTATTTTGCATATTCAGTTCTTTATCACAGATGTGTGTCATGATATTTCTGACTCAGACTGAAAATACAGAAAAAGAAAAACAATTTATCAAATTCTAATTAATAATCAATAAATCACAGCCATAATCGTCCTAACCATAAATTATGTAATAGAGTAGAAGATAGGATTCCTGAAGGTTCCTGACCATGGAAACTGCAGTTTGACAAAATGCTTTCAACTGCATCTCACAGTCTTTCTCAGCAGTCACCAAAATCATTAGGAACCATCCTCTGGGGAGCATGAATAAAAATATCTGTACCACAATTCACAACAATCAGGATTGAATCAACCAATGAACTGACAGACATCACCATTCTCAGATTCAGCCACTAGCCTGACATTTTGGGAAATGCTTATTCACTTTTTCTCTGACATTGACATGTACAGACCAGGGTATGGTTAGCCTGGCTTAGCATAAAGACTGGAGGCAGGGGGGAAATGTAAAACAACACAACAATTTGCTGTTTTTAAGGGGAGTTCCATACGGTAGACACTGATACGGTAGGCGAACACACACTTTGGTTTTGCCCTCTATACGGGCACAATGGTACCAAGCCTGGCATCCTCACTGTGAGAACAAGACTTCAGGAAGATGCACACAGTCACTGCACCTGGCTGTTCTTTGCCAAGAAATCATTGCTCCCCATGAACCGCATATTGTTGCTTTGACATTTCTATTTGTGTATGGATTATACAAAAAAGCTACATGTTAAATGGTGAGCTTTAGAGGTGTTGGTAGGTGTACTGAGTCAGACTAGCTGTTTTTCCCTTCTTCCCATCTCTATGCTAAGCTGGCTAACCACATCTACCACAAATTCACCAGCTTTGAACGTAATGTATAGACATGAGAGTGTCAATCAATCAATCTTCTCATGAACATTGAATTAGTCCTTTAATAGCGTGCAAATCCTAGCCAACCTAATTCAGTATATCAAGGCATGTGACAGGTGATGCTGTTTTTGCAAATTGATACTGCACTTGTTTTTTATTCTGTTGGCGTATTCACTGAAGTGTTCATAGTACGGCTTTTGGTATACTTCAATATGCTGTCATTGCCTGCTGATGGAAATGGATGCAGTTGTGTTTTTCTGTGTAACTGTGGTTGAACTTGTTGCCCTGAATTTACTGGATGCATTAATGCATTATTGGCGTGTAATATAATTTTTCACACTAACAGGTCCTTGGAGTCAAGCCAGAGCTATCAGAGGGAGATGATGATGATGATACAGAGGCAGACGTGTCCAACAGGAAAATGGCTAAACTATACATGGTACAGTGTTCAGCAGTGGGGAAATATAACTAGTACATTTACAAGTAGCCTACTGTACTTAAGTACAATTTTGACAATCTTTGTACTTTGAGTATTTCCACTTTATGCTACTTTATATTTCTACTACATTACATTTTGGAGGCAAATATTGTACTTTTTACTCCACTACATTTATTTGATAGCCTTAGTAAGATGATGATTTGACACAAGCCTGGATTTGTTCAATACTCTAGAGCGGCATCATTTAATTTAATAAAGAGTTTTATTGAAGAGGGGGAAAGCTCTCCTAGCTGAAAAGCTTGCTAACTGTCATTCATACCTAAGAGAAAAAGTAGGAAAATTAGTGAATCTGACAAGTTCTTCACTCTGTATATGCCTCTTAAAACCAAATGTTTTTCAAAATTTTTTAGGAACGGTTCTTGAATGAGGCCTATTGCATTTTTTTCTGTCTTTGTAACAGCTGCAAGCTGATTTGTGTGTTTGTATGTTACCAGGTATCTGATGCGTCAGGATCCATGAAAGTGACTGTTGTGAAGGAGGAAAACCCGTTCCTCCAGAGTGACCTGCTCTCAGACGAATGTTTCATTCTGGATCATGGCAAAAACAAGATGATATTTGTATGGAAAGGTACTCAGACAGTGGCACCTGAGTGTTTCAGCATCTGCTTTGACTGGTTTATTGTCTTTGTGACAATGCATTAGGCTGTGTGGGTTTTTCATATCAACATCGATCTCATTTCATTTATCAGGGCATAACGCCAACCCCAGTGAAAGAAAGGAGGCCATGAAAACAGCTGAGGGCTTCATCAAACAAATGGGCTACCCGGCAAACACACAGGTTTACTTTCATTTTCCCTTTCTACTGTATTATTTATATTATTTAAGAAGTGCTCTATTTCAGTTTCTAGGGGAAAACCTGAAAACTGTCATCAGATATGTTTTTTTCAGTGAGGAAAAACACGTGACTCTTGCAAAAAATGTTTCCTTATGTAAAAATGGAGGTGGTGCCAGTGGTAACAGTGTTGCTATTGATGGTCCTGCAGATCCAGGTGTTGCCAGAGGGAGGAGAGACGGCCATGTTCAAGCAGTTCTTCCTGGGCTGGAAGGACAGAGACCAGACTGATGGTCTGGGGAAGGTGTTTGTCACTGAGAGGATTGCGAGGATCCAGCAGGTGGAGTTTGATGCCTCCAAGCTCCATGAGTCCCACCACATGGCAGCCCAGTACAACATGGTGGATGATGGGAGTGGAGACACACAGGTGACTGAATATACAAGTAGTCTACATGCAAAACCATGCTAATGTTTTGTCGTTGGCACACTTACATTTAATAGCTGAACAGCTATGACTTCCAGTCACGAATGGCTAGTTCCTACCACATTCATCAAAAAGGTGTCGCTCTTAAGGTGGATTAACAGTTGTCCATTAAGGGGTCATTGCTTAGTTACAGAGCCTACATAGCTGGCGTAGCTAATGTACATCTTCTCATTATATGTACTCAGGCAGCTTTTGCTGCTTGTGTTTTCTCCTATGAGTTTCCAATGCTCCATTGGAGATTGTTGTGAAAACAGGGGTTACCTAGATGTTACTCCAGTTTTAGAAATACTACTAATTACTAATGTAAAATACATCAATCTAGTGTTGCGGTGGTGATATTAATGGGAACAATCTAACACTGAACAACAAATCAAAACCTTGCCCTTTGCTTCCAGTATAAACCCAGTTTTAGTGAATTATCACCATCTCTGCAGCTCCACACAGCTCTACAGCACGTGTACACCTCTTTTAGCTCATTGTTTTGGTTTTACACTATTTTGTTTTTGGAGTTGGATGGAGACCAAACCAGAGCAAAAAGGAGAGTAAAAATTTGACTTAAATTCGTCAGGTGGACACAAACACGACTCCAGTGGGATGACAATGTTGCTCTGTGTCTGCTGGATGTGCCAACAGGCAACTAACAGGATTTGCTAACAGTCAGATTTTGTGTTTAAAGCTTAGTCCGCTGGCCCAAAATGACCATTAAAAAAATCAATTTTCTCATTTAGGATTGAATAATGCAAAACTTGTTTTACAATATTTCCAATAAAAAAAGTTCCAAATAATTTCCTGGGTAGGTTCCTGGAAATAAGTAAGTAGATATTCATTATGTTATGCTTGCAATTCATTGGAATTCAATTTTTGGCAGTGTACCAACTGAACACTGATCTGTGTTCCCAAACATTTGTACAAAATGGCACAGTTCATTGCAGGAAATGACATACCTGTAAAACAAAGTGTTTTCAAACCAGTCTGTGATCATTATTAGCCGTAAATCATGATGTATGCTATGATGTTATGTCATAGAAATATTTGTCTTGCTAAACAGGTGGATTTATTATCAGGTACATTGTTGATTATAACTCAGGCTTTGAAACCTGAGGCCAGAAGTGATAAGGGTAGATAATCTAGCCCAATGAGAAAGCAATTATGCATCCTCCAGCAATAAAATGTTTGCAAAATTCTCTCTTTGACAACATGTTGCCCTTAAAGTAGTGCTTCTTGTTTCCATCTTTCAGATCTGGAGGGTGGAGAGAAGTGGCAGAGTTCCTGTCGACCCAAAGAGCTATGGTCAGTTCTACAGTGGGGACTGTTACATCATCCTGTACACTTACGGGAAGAGACAGATCATCTATACCTGGTATGACACCCTTCGGTCACTGAGCTGGTTTTGCATAGGCGACAAAGAGCTGTGACTTCCTCTGTGATATGCTCTAATGCTCTGCACCTGCTTCCTGATTTATGTCGATTATAGCTGTGGTTTATTTTCATATTGTTCCAGCATTTAAATTGTCATCTGTCGTGTTTAAAAGACTCATTTAATATATACATATATTCTATTTTAATATCAGTCATTGAAGCTCTACAAATCATATAATACTTTTTTCTGACACTGAATCAAATGATCATGTGTAATGTGAAATCTGTCATTCGCAGCGATAAACCCACATCAAATTATCACCATCTCTGCAGTTCCCCTCATCTCTACTGAGCTTTTTAGCTCTTTTTTGGTTTACTGATTAATGTAGCCTTAAAGCAGTGTAAAGTCACTTTTTTTGGCCCATTGTGGGCAGCAGAACAAGCAGTAAACACATCAGTGACATATTATCAGCTTATAAAGTTGATATCTTGCTAATGTGTAAGCAAACAGTTGCCTGTTAACACATCCAGCAGACACAGCGCAACATTATCATTCATTTGGAGTGGTGTTTGTGTCCACCACTGTAAGTTCAATACTCACTCTCCTTTTAGCTCTATTTTGGTCTCCACCAACTCCTGAGAAAAATATCGGCCTCTTTAGCTGCTAAATGCTCCACTAAGTTCACTGGCTAGTGGCTAACTCTGTCTGACTGCTGTATGGCGCTGGGCCAGAAGCATGCAGTTGTGGGCTGTAAAACCAAAAAAAATAACTGAAAGCTAAAAACCTCTGTAGAGCTGAGGAGAAGAGCAGAGTTGGTTCTTATTCTCTGTGAGTTTGTCACCACGACGACAGTGACACTGTTCACATTACACATGTTCACTTAACCCATTGATTAGATATTGATTAGTTCAGCTTAACAGTTTACTATAGTGTCATCTTGAGACACCCAGTACTAATCATTGTTACTTGGCTTCTTCTGGCCTGTAGGCAAGGAGCCAGCTGCTCTTTGGATGAGTTAACAGCCTCGGCCTTCCTGACTGTAGAACTGGATCATTCACTGGGAGGCAATGCAGTTCAGGTACAGCCAGTATGAAGTGAAACTGAACAGCAAATGCTATGGATGAATGAAATTGCTCATAAATCTGCCCAATGAAGCTAAATGAGGTTTGCAATGCTTTGTCACACTATACAGTAAGCCACTATATGTTGAGTGGATTTCTTAGCGTTAAGTGGGAAGTTTTTTCTTCAAAGGATAATTCTGGTTGATCACAACTTGGATCTAATGTAGCACGTTTGGCCATCATTCCTTTTGGTAGTAATAACATCGTACTCACCAAGTAAATTGCCGAGATCTGAGAATGTGGCAACATCACTAGAAAGAAATGTGACAGGGCAAGAAAGACGAGCAGTCAGACGGTTTGTTTACAGGTTGTAAGGTAAGGTTGTCTTTTTGTGTTTGTGCACGCACAGTTTTCCTGTGACATTTCAGGTATGCTCACTTTCACTTTGACCTCCAAATAAAATAGTATATTTTGATAGCGAGCTCAAAGTTCATTCAATTCTCATCAGGTTCAATTTACAACTTAAAATAGTTAATCGACAAAAATAGGTTAACTATATGTATTAGACAGACAGTATACATACTAGTGATTCTGAATACTGTACACACATACATATACAAACCTACATACACATGTACTATACATACACACAAAATAAGTACACATAGATTACATAAATTACCATTTAAGATTAATTACAGCTATGTGCCATGTGTTGTTTTACATTTTGGGAAATAGCGAAAACTGGAGTGTATAAACAGCAAAAAATTTTTACACTGTACGGATTAAAGAAACGAGATATAATGTGTTAATTAGCAAGCTTTAGAAGTGCTGGTAGCTGGATTTTGTTGCCTTTGTACAGAGCCAGGCTAGCTGTTTCCCCCTTTTTCCAGTCTTTGTGCTAAGCTAAGCTAACTGCCTCCTGGCTGGAGCTTCAAAGCAAAATGTCAAACTATTACTTTAACAAAAACAGTATTACCTTATACTGTGTTGTACAAGATTACAGCAACATAAAAGATCAAGATTTTGGCAAGGAAGTCGTCCCTGCTGAATCCTGAATATTTCAAAATGTTGCCTAATGGATGTTCTAGTGAAATATTTTTTATTTCTCCTACAAATTTATATCATGATTTCTTTGTGTGTGTGTGTGTGTGTGTGTGTGTGTCATCAGGTCAGAGTGTGCCAGGGTAAAGAACCCCCACATCTGCTGAGTCTCTTCAAACCTAAACCCCTCATTGTACATAAGAGTGGTACGTCCCGCCTCGGAGGTCAGGCCCCCCCACCTCCAACCCAACTCTTTCAGGTACGACGGAACCTGGCCACCATCACCAGAATAGCTGAGGTGAGGATTTTCCTGCTGTATGGACTGCATTTACTACAGGGAGTAAATTGTGACAGTGCCGGTTTTGTCTGTTTTTCTTTGAAGATATTAAGTGTCGTGTGTGTTTCAGGTTGATGCCAGTGCAGCCAGTCTGAACTCTAATGATGCCTTCCTGCTGAAGATGGCTGATGGGCGGGGCTATCTGTGGATGGGCAATGGGGCCAGTGAAGAAGAGGAAAAAGGAGCTGAGTACATGAGTAAAGAGCTGAACTGCAGCAGCAAACGCATAATGGAAGGAAATGAACCAGGTCATCATCTACATTTGACTTACATACAACCCCGATTCCCAACAAGTTGGGACGCTGGGTAAAATGTAAATAAAAACAGAATGCAATGATTTGCAAATCCTTTTCGACCTATATTCAATTAAATACAGTACAAAGACAAGATATTTAATGTTCAAACTGATAAACTTTATTGTTTTTTGTAAATATACACTCATTCTGAATTTGATGGCTGCAACACGTTTCAAAAAAGTTGGCACTAGGGCATGTTTACCTCTGTGTTACATCACCTTTTCTTTTAACAACACTCAGTAAGCATTTGGGAACTGAGGACACTAATTGTTGAAGTTTTCAAAGAGAAATTCTTTGACATTCTTGCAACTTCAGGTGCTCAACAGTCCTGGGTCTCCATTGTCGCATTTTGCGCTTCATAATGACCACAGCACACTCAGAGAAGTCAGCGGCCTTTCTGGATGTTGTTGATATACGGTAGAGTCTTAACTTGCATATGTAGATGCAGCAATGAACTGTGTTTACCGACAATGGTTTTCCAAAGTGTTCCCGAGCCCATGTACTAATATCCTTTATACAATCATGTCGGTTTTTAATGCAATGCCACCCAAGGAAGTGAAGGTCACGGGCATTCAATGTTGGTTTTCGGCCTTGCCCCTTACATGCAGAGATTTCTCCAGATTCTCTGAACCTATAAATTAGGCCTATATTATGGATTGTATATGGTGAAATCCCTAAATTCCTTGCAATTGTGCGTTGAGAAACATTGTTCTTAAACTGCTGGACTATTTGCCCACGCAGTTTTTCACAAAGTGGCGAACCTCAATCCATCCTTGCTTGTGAACGACTGAGTCTTTTGAGGATTCCCCATTCATACCCAATCATGATACAATGACCTGTTACCAATTAACCTGTTTGATGGCATTAAATCAGAATACGCATGTATTTACAAAAAACAATGAAGATGATAAGGTAAAACATTACATATATTGTCTTTGTGCTGTTTTCAATTGAATATATGTCAAACAGGTTTAGCAACTCATCGTATTCTGTTTTTTGTTTTTTTAATCGGGGGTTGTACATAAAAATGATATGTTGCCTATCTACTTATCTATAATCTATCCATCCTTTGAGAAAAATCTGAAACCAAAAGGAAGAAATTTATATTTTATATTTTTTTGGTTTCCTGATGGCCCCCCTTGTTTTGCATTGATTATTTCAATACAGCCAATCAAATCTGGTATAAAGCAGTAACCTCAGCGCTCTATACGGTGGCCCTGAAGGTCAAAACACAACGACATTACACAAAACACGACATTACACAATGACATTAAACGAAACACGACATTTCACAAAACACAACGACAGTTCAGATTACGGAAAGGGAGGGACAACTCTTCTTGTTTGTGATTGGACCGAGCCCAAGTCAATTCAGAGTTTATTCAATGCCGCGCTAGATTGGATCAACCGGAGAAACCGTTTGCATTACAAAGCATTGCAAAGTTGCGTTGAAAAGTTGCAGTGGTGTGATCTGGCCCGTCTCTGTGTACAAAGCCCCAGCCAAAGCTCCATTTTAAAGTCATGTATCTGCAGCCACACTGAAGTAATGTGGAATTGTTTTGTGCTGGAAATGGTCTTCCACAGCAAACTGTCTCAAAGTCTCAAACTAAATCTTAAAGCGGTCAAGTTTAAAGTGATACATGTTTTAAGGCAGACATTGAAATCAGGTTTTACAGCCTCACTTTTGCAACCTGTCTCCATGCTCGTTGCTGGTTTTCTGAGAGTTGCTCAGACACAAGCTTTCCTGCTGCACAGATCTACCTGAGTTTGAGTATTCTTCTCAAGTGCCAGTGTGTGTTTTGTGTTGCAGATGACTTCTGGGCAGCATTAGGAGGGAAGACAGAGTACCAGACCTCAGAAAAACTGGAGAGTCAGACCATTACTCACCCTCCTCGTCTGTTTGGCTGTTCCAACAAGACTGGCAGGTTCATAGTAAGTATTTGGTGCATGTTATTAAAACCTGGTGGGTGTTTTTTGCTGCTATGTTACTTTGTGCGTGCAAGGGTCTGGCAGAACTAGCACATTTGATAAACTATATTAAAAACTTGTGAGTCAGCCCTTCTATCATCTCTCCCTCATCTAAATAATGCTTCTTTTAAGCTTCTACTCTGCTATGCACTATTTCATTTGATTACCTGCTTTAAATCCCAGGTAGTGAAAGACATGTCTCCACAACACTTCAGTTACCTATTATATTCCTCATGTGATCAATTAAATTCCAATCCAATCTACGAGAAACACTGCAGTGTGTTGAATGGGATGTGGTGGAGCAGTATTATGATCAAGTGTTAACGTGTGTGCAGATTGAAGAGGTTCCAGGAGAGTTCACACAGGATGACCTGGCTGAAGATGATGTGATGCTGCTGGACGTGTGGGATCAGGTACACAGCTGTAGATCCAGCTGTAGAGCAGTTAGATCATCGCTGGACAAACTGAACAGTCACTCTAATACACACAGTCTTCTGTTGCAGGTGTTTGTCTGGATCGGAAAGGATGCCAACGAGACGGAGAGGACTGAATCTGTCAAATCTGGTGAGCTGGGCATTAGGCTTTGTAGTGTTGCTGTTTTCAGGTCTGAGTGAATGTAAAGAGACATAATAAACACTTTTTTTCAAAAGATGACAAATGATAAGAAAGTGTCCACCAGCGGAATAACATCACACCGGGCCCAGGTGCAAACTACACCACAAGCACTTTGCAGCTTATGCATACAACTGACTACAAATTATACTGTATATACAAACGCCTTCCTGAGTATAGCCTTACTACATTTAATCAGAAAAGAGGACAAAAACTCAAGAAATAAATGACCGACATTAAATAAAAAGGTTGCAAGAAGCATCCTAAGTCAACAGCAGAATAAGAAATTGCTACAGACAACACATAAGCTGTGTCCCAATTCAGGGGCTGCATCCTTCGAAGGCTGCATTTGAAGACCGAATGCGTCACACGCGGCGCGACAAGGCCGTCCCATTTCGAAGACTCCTTCAAGTGCGGCCTTCTTTTCACGGATTTGAAGGATCCAACGGCTGGATCCTTCGCGGCCCAACATATCCCAAGATATGGGGAGAAATGGCGTCCCAGCAGCAGCGGCGGAGGAGGATTACACTTTTAAATGTGAAAATGTATTCATCACTGTATTGTTGCAGCTGGTAAAAGTGGAGCTGATTTTAATTACGTTATATAGGCCTACTGCTGGGTAGCTTAATCTATAATTATACATCATAATTTACTAGTTTATGAATTTATATTTTGTATTAATCTGAATCTGCAATGTAATTGTAACTACAGTTATCAAGATGTAGTGGAGTAAAAAGTACAATATTTGTATTGTATTTTCAGCTGCATGGTTGCTAGGCGACGGGGGCGGCGCCTCATGACGCAAGAGTCATGGCGGGTTCATCTGGTGACGTCCTCTGTAGACCAGACCGTCTCATTTAACAAACGCTCGGTTCGGCCTTCGTAGACCGCGTCCTTCGAAGGATGCGGCCCCTGAATTGGGACACAGCTCTAGTCGTATAAACTCAGCGCAGCCCACAAACACACAAAGAGAGCCTAGTGCACACACACGAACACATAATGCTACTTTGCTACGAAACGCAGTGCTAGTTGATGTTTTCTGGTGCAGTGACATTGTTGTTGTACTGAGAGAGTCCTCGCCAGTCTGCCCTGTAGGTCCAACTTCTTTTCACATTCATTCTCAATTCACAATAAGACCGACAAGCCAGTCAACCTCTCTGGTCCCACTGCGTCCCTCAACTGTGACAGGTATTATCAAAAACAGCAGAAAGGTGGTGCACTCCTCACTGAGGGTAAAAGTTCCTAAGTGAATGTAGAAGTCATTGCTGGAGAATCCACGTCAGCCAGACCCAGCATGCATCTGTTGGTCATGCAACATCGTGGGTGTGTTTGATTTAGGTCACTTAGCTGCACACCAGGTGGTGCATTAAATCAGTGATTAAGTAAGGTAGATGCAACCTTTTTTAACCTATGCCGAGGTACAATAATGCAAACTTTAACCCTTCATTTTATTGCGTTGTTGGATGCAACCACAACCTTTACATCACCTGATCCTCTGCAAGTGTATTGAACACATCAGCAAAATGTTTACTGTTAATGTATTTAATTCATTTCCCTATCCTGTTTTAATGGCTCTGTTTTGGAAACTCAAGGTTAAGGTTAGGGAAAGATGGTGGTCTTAGTTAAGTATTAAAAAAGTCAACACAAAGTGTGTTTCTGTGCACCTGTTTTTATGCACATTTTCAATTTGCACATAAAAAACCTGAGTGGAAACACCAGAAATTGAAAAAAGTTGAATTATTGCAAAGTTTGTATGCTTGGCTGAGATGGAAAAGTTAGAGTATCGGTAAAAGAAATGCAACAAAGTGCAATGGAAACTTGACCATTTCCAAAAATGACGTTCATGAAGCATGTGACTACTCACCCATCACTGAAGAGGCAAAAAATGCCGGCAGATGAAAACATCAGATCTGTGTGGAGTGATGAGGAGACTGTAACCTTCTTCAAACTAATACATGAAACAAACAGAAATGTCACATTTCCATCATGTTTATTTGACCTTTGACTGGCGCTCTTTTAATTACATCATCTGGTTGCGCCCTCTCCTTCTGCAATGGTTTAGTGACATCCTGACTGCAGAATTAGCTCCACCAGCTGTTTATCTTGATGTTCCCTACTCCTAATATTCACATAACTGTAGTGGATGGAAACACATTAATTCGCATTTTCAATTTCGGTTCAAATTTGCGGTACATTTGGATAGAAACTTAACTACATGCTGGAAGCACTTGAAGATGGGATGCGTTGGCTTTTTCAATATCTAACCAAACCACAATCTTTTCTGAACCTTAACCAAGTGTTTTAGTAGCCTAAACCTAACTATCACATCACACGGACACATAGCCGAACGCTGGTCTTCTTCTGAGTAGTGTAGGAATGTCACAATCCCTGGACTGGAAAAAATGTTGCCATTGAACGTAACAGCAATTGTGTTTCTTCCAAAACATATTTGGTAAAGCAAATTAGTAGTATGTAAGTGTATTAGAGACATTGAAAATCACAGAGCCACCATGCTGCCTGCACTAATGGGTTTAATATACTGCATTACAGTCGGTTGGCAGTCACATGGGTTTTATAAGCCCTGGTCTGTAGGAATGTCCAAGAATCTGAGCTGAGTCTCTGCACTGAATTTTATATGTATAAAACAGTCACCTCTTGAGGTCACTGCTAACAAGTAAAAGTGATTTCTGGGAAACACCCCCCAGATGGAGCTGTTTGCTGCATTGTAACCGTGACTCTTTGTCTCGTCTGCAGCCAGACAATACATAGAGAGTGACCCGAGCGGCCGGGACAAGCAGACTCCTGTGATGGTGATGAAACAAGGCCATGAATCCCCCACCTTTACAGGCTGGTTCCTGGCCTGGGACCCCTCCCACTGGGACTCTGTCACCAGGAGCATGAAGTCCATGCATCTTTAGATTCAGATTATACAGATATACCCAGGAAAACTGAAATATTCTCTTTTATATAATGAGTGTGAGAAAAGGAATCAATGTAATGTTCTTTCAAAATCTTTCATGTGGCAGTTTTTATTGAAAATTGTGCTTGTACTTCTCTTTTACCACACAGTGGCGCCCAATCCACATCTAGGCAACTACATCAATTCCTCAATTTTCTATTTGTTTTGTATCTGAAATATTATATCCATTGATGTGTTAGTCTTTGACAGTGGTTCCCAAACTATCAAAGATTGGTGTCCAAATGGGGGGCACAACAGAGAAGGTTTGGGAACCACTGGTCTTTGATTTTCTGTTAGAAATATTGTAGCTCCTTTGGAATCATTCTTGTAAACATGTTAGGTTCCAGGGTATATATCTAGTTTTGGTTATGTTAGATTTAAGGTTTTGGTATTATTATTATTGGTATAAGTCTTGCTTTATGTTCATTTTATGTTCCTGCATTCTCTTCTTGGCTTTTGAGTTTATTCATTGTTCTGGTCTTGGTCTTGTATTAAGTTTTTGGTCCGGTTTTATTTTGAAGGTCTTGTTCTTTGTTCCTTGTGGGTGGTTGTTCTCTTGTCTCTTCCTTGATTATGTTTCACCTGTGTCCCGTTACTCACCTGGTTTCAGTTCCCCTCGTTAATCTGTCTCTATTTATACCTCTCTTTTCCCTGTGTGCCTTGTTGGGTCATTACCTACTGTTGGTTGTTTTCCTTGCTCCATGCACTTTGTGCGTCGTGCCACCTTGATTTGGACTATCTTATGTTTGGAAACCTCTGTTCTTTGGACCATCTTGTGTTATACGGATTTTTTTCTACCGGCCTTACCAAGAGCAATAAACCTTTTGTTTTTTTCTGTACCTCTGAGTCATGTCTGCGTTTGGGTCCCACTCCTACTACCCTTCAACCCCACATCCGGATAGATATATCCACCCCCTAGCAGATCCTAACAAAATGTCTTTTATTCACTAGTTGTTTGTATCCAAAGATAAATAAAGATTGATTATTGATCTTCTCATCTCACTGTTGGAAAGAAAGGAAATGATCGTTTTTCCCAAGATGAAGCTATTCCTTCCTTTAGAGCACTCTGCCAGTCATTTCTAGAGAACAGTTTATTTCCTGTGATGATGGCACAGTACGCCTCTTTTTCACAACAACTGAAACAATTGAGTGTTAGACTAAGTACAGCTATACCATATTAGCCAGTTAAAAACCAGTGTAAGTTCCTGTTTGGGTAACACCTTCCTTTAATTATTCATATTTAGCATTTAAAATCCCTTAAGAAATAGTTGATAACACACTATTATGTAGCTGCAAGAAGGACATTTCAAGTGACATATGTAATTACTGTGTAAACAGTTAATGAATAATTGTTGCTAATGATATTTAATGCTATATGATTGCACATATCTTATTCTTATAGCGTGTTATAAAGCATTAATTAACTACACATGTACCAATCATTCAAATTATTCTTGACCTTGAAAATAGTAGTTAGTAGTAATTATAGTAGGTCCACTGACTTAATTTCTCCTGGAACTTTCAGCCGCATCTCATGGCCTTCATCAGCAGATGGAGTTTGCTCAGTTGTCATGGCGAGTGAATAAAAAGTAGAAATAAATATATATTTCATTAATAAATATAATGAACGAAAACAATAAATCTGTGATTCATATCACTATATCACTATCTGAAAGAAAGCAAATAAGCTTATTTCCCATAACATTGTACTATTCCTTAAATGTTGTCAGATTATACTGAAAAAAAGATATCACAAAGGACTGTGCTTATTGTGGCTGGACTATTTGGTGTAGTTGAAAAACTGCTTCAATGATCAAATCAAAAAAGTCTTTACACTGGCTTTTAAGTGACCAATCAGGTGTAGATGTACTTAGTCTATCACTCAGTCGTTGTGTGAGACAGGGGTTAACTGTGCCATCAATACAGGAAATAGGCTGTTCCCCAGAAAGGACTGTCAGACAGTGTTTCCAGAGTTGCCTGACACCAAGTAACCCAATCAGCACCCCAAACCTTTTTCATTTTTTGTTTTGGATTGGAGAGGGGTTTTTGTCCTTCCAGCTGTATGCATGAAATAATAACATGTGAAGTGGGATATAATGATGTTTTGTTAAAATAACACACATGTAGCTTTTTCACTAATATGCACCTAGACAACATACTTCTACTTCTGTAATGGCCATTATTGGGTTTGTCCTGTGGTGCTGGAAGGGGGCTTGGTGGCCAATGAGGCAACACCTCTGGTAGACAGTTCCAGTCAAATGAATGAAAGGTTACAGTATACCCACTCTGCACACGTCTCTGCAAACTGTGTTCAAAATGATTTTGAAACATTTAGGACATTGAGAAATGTCCCTTCAATCTAACAAGCAACATTTAATTTTATATAAATGTTCAGAAATGTCTAACAGAACAACCACCCTCGTTGCTGTAATTTAGTGAAAAAAGGTTGTTAGGGCAAGGGAGTTCTAAGGCCTTCAAGTTCATTTTTTTTATCAAATGAAGTGCTGGTATGTGTATTGTATAGACCAAAGTGAAGAGAAGAAGTATTCATAAAAAATAATAAATGGGAAATAGAGGACATGTCTGTAACAGAAAGAAATTCGACATTAAAAGAAAGAAAGAAAAAATCCAGTACTTTCTTAGGAGGTTGCCTCTGTTTGAGTGACAGAGACAGGTGACGTGCAGGAGCGTGTTTGTGCGCATTCACGCGGCAGGCGTTGTTCACCGCCAATCAGGCAGCGAACTGGGGCCGCGTCAAATCGCCCAAATTTAAGCAGAGTGAGACCGGAAAACTCATCATCATTCCTTCGCAATAAAAGTGTAAAAAAGGTTTGGAAACTATATGGCGTCAACCACAAGAAAATGTGGACTAATAGACTAATAACTAATTAAAACCATAATTAACAGACAGTCCTAAAGTAAAATATCTCCAGAGAATTATTTTCAAGTCTTTTCCAAATGTAAGCAAAAGTGGGAAATTGTATGTATATGTTTTTGAACCATAGAACCTTTTTTGTTCATTTTGGGGATACCTCAAAACATAAAGCCTTTACCAACAAAATTAAACCTTTTTACAGAGTAGCTATAACAGCAGTCACTAGGTGTATTGGGAAGATAGCTATTCCCCTCCTATATCAATGTGTGGTGGTATTGTTATCCTGTGTCTCATATATGAAAAAGTTAGGTATAATTTAAGGAAAACTCCCAATGAATTTTATAAGATTTGGGGTTTGCTATTAGATTTCACGGAAAAATCCAGTTGCTCAAAGGGTCTGCTAATGTTTTTCGATATTATCTTTTATTTTAATTAATTGTTTATCAATGTGTGATTTTATCATTTGGATACTGCGTTAATGTTGCTTAGTACTGTATGAATTGAGGGTTAAAGTTTATTCTTTACTTAGGAAACAGTAGATTAACTCAGGATCCCCTTCCCGAACTTTCTCACGGACGTCCTCAGCGATGGAATTTGTTGACTTGACAAAAAGCTGTCATAATGTATCAACTGTTGTAAAAGTACATGAAATGTTGTTTTGAAACTCTAATAAAGGATATAAAAATGAGTAGCTTAGTAGGTCAGCAGGGGCTTTATTTTGAAAATCGTTGGCGGAAATCGAATTGTTTATTCTGTCTGGCTTGGCGCCGTTTAGGAATGGATAGGGAGTCCTCTCAGCCAGCTATGTGTCTCTGGGTCTGAGGATATGATCAGAGCATGAAGCGAGAGCACAGCTCCTATGGATACTGTCACTTTATAATGGACTAAGATTGTTTGTGAAGGTAAGTTTCCTATTATGGTACTATGAATGGAGATTTCAGAGTAGAATACACCGTAACTGCTGTCAAAATTACATTTAACGTTATAGGTAGCTGAAATAAAATTCACCTCAATTAAACAGATACTATTAACTTGGTAATTCCTCTGTCTCGTGTAACGTTAACGTTACGTTTCATTAACGTCATATGTAAATGTGCAGGACTGGCTGTCAGCCACACTGGGCCCAATAAAGCCAATTTAACTTTTATGATTTTTCAGCACTTGTTGGCATCGATAGCCTGTAGTCCAGTCTGGTCTGGTCTAGCATAGAACCGAGAGAGCACTACAAGCCAGTCTCCATTTAAAAATCTCCCAAATTAATGCAGCTTTGACTCTATAGATATAAAGCTAGCTTTACCTGTCGTATTTTATATGAGTAGAGATATTTCCTGAACCCGTAGTGGCCGCTATTAAATTCGGGTCAAATCTAATACACCAAGTAGAAATAAATTTTAATTAAATGTCCATTTTTGTGACAATTCACCTGTTAACGGTGTCCTTAGTCTCCCTCCACAAATATGAAGTGGGCAGGGCGGTAGCGGTCGCTATAAAAAAATAATAAAAGTCGCGATTTTATTGCAATTAATGATTGAATGGTCCATATGTATGCCGAATATATCAGAACATCATTGTGATTTGTTACAAGTGTTAAATAATGTTTTGCGATTTGTGTGTGCTTGCTAATGAGCAAGGCTTTATTAATTTACCGGTTTCTTAAATTGAAATTCGCCTAGTCCTTTCAGCATAAAAGAGAAGTCAGTATGTTGCCAAGCAACACCTTTTTTTAAAGCTATATCTCGATGTCAATCTGCTTTGTTGATAAAATAGCCCTTCTATGATCTGTGCCGTCACTGAATACAGGACAATCGGGGCTTTCGGTAGAATTCAAAAGCCTTCGCCCTGTTCGCGTTGATTGACGCACTGAAAAGAAATGGCTATGGAATCCCTGTTGGCTGCTGTGGCGCTACATGTGCAAATCAGCTGCTATCCACCCTGCTGTTTTGTTTCTCATTCATCTCTCACTGCCAGCATAATGTGAGGATGTTAGTCCAAAGGGAGAGGGGGATATATTCAAATGTGTTTGGTCTTTTGTAAGGCAATGTAGTGCTGGTTGTTTGTGTGCTTTCACTCATTATGCATACTGTGATGACCCCACCCCCACCCCTACCCCTCAGGCTCCTGCTGCAGCCCTGGAATAAAAGCAGCCTGGTCACTATTTGGTGAGGACTCTTCCTGCTCTGTACACCAAGATGGGGAACAGATTATCAGATCATCACTCCCTCTTCCCCTGTCTGCCCTCCTTCCAGGCCCTCCACATTGTCATTCTAGGATTGGACTGTGCAGGAAAGACCACTGTACTGTACCGCCTGCGCTTCAATGAGTTTGTGAACACTGTCCCAACTAAGGGTTTTAACACGGAGAAGATCAAAGTGTCACTCGGAGGTAGCCAACGGACGGCATCCTTCCACTTTTGGGATGTAGGTGGTCAGGAGAAACTGCGGCCTCTGTGGCGCTCTTACACACGTTGTGCTGATGGCATCGTGTTTGTGGTGGACTCGGTGGATGCTGAGCGCATTGAGGAGGCCAAGACAGAGCTGCACAAGATCACGCGGCTGGCAGAGAACCAGGGCGTGCCAGTTCTCGTGGTGGCTAACAAACAGGACCTGAGGAACTCACTCAGCCTGGCTGAGATGGAAAGCATGTTGGCTCTGGGCGAGCTCAGCACCGCCACACCCTGGCACCTTCAGCCTGCGTGTGCTATCATCGGTGAGGGACTGCAGGAAGGTGTGGAGAAGCTGCACGCCATGATCATGAAGCGGAGAAAGATGCTGCGTCAACAGAAGAAGAAGAGATGATGTGTTAACAGGGGATCTATAAAATGTGAGCTGGATCTAAAGCTACATAAGAACTTCTGTGAGTTGCGTACAATTTGCTGGTCCATTGTGACACGTCATTCAGCTGCCCTTTTGAAGTCTGATGGGCTGAGTTTGATCCTTCCAATGGAACTGTTTGTTCGGGTCAGCCAGAGTTTGGCTGCCACAGACGACAGTGGGATCGATTTTTTTCCCCCATGGACAAGGAAGTCCAGTATTATGCTCTACAGCAGCAAGCTATGAAGTTTACACCGAAGTCTTTAAAGTGAACAATGAGCTCTGACTTGTCTATTTTATGGTATTTGTTAAAATCTGTGCTGCTTATCTGTTCAAAAACAATCAGTCTTTATATTTTTATTGTACCAAAGCTTGTGTTGACATTGCAGACAGGACAGTATTAGAGCAAACTTATCAAAGTTGTGTATGTCAGTATAGTGAGTATTTTGTATCATGGTCCAGAAGTTTACATGAAGATTAATGATTCACTGAGAACAGAATGCACAATGGCTCCAAAACATGTAAACGCTGTTCAAAATGGCTGTTGATGGAAACAATGATTTAGTTGTTTGGTAGTGTACCTACCTTCCTGTGGCCAGATGTTGAGCCATGACAAGCCAAGATATCCTGAGCACAGCCACACTGATAGCAGAAAATTAGGTGTTGGTGTCAGTTCTTCTGAATGAAAGAGAGCGAAGGCTTCTTTCTAGAGCTGTCACTTCATACCAACATGAAGTCAACAGCCGAACTGACGAGATGTCCAGTTTCCCCACCGACAGTATCCTCAAAAGACCAGAATGCAGTGCAGACACATACTGTGTTTTGAGTACAGTACAGGGCATGGCTGATTGTTCCTCCATGCCAGACTGGGACCTTTGTCGCAGTAATTAATGCATTACCTCTACTACACATGTACCACTGTAACAGTTAATAATTTACAGTAAACAGTCAAACTAAATCAAATTTAAGATTATTAATTAGAACTAGACCAATAAATCTGCCCGGCCGATTATATATCATCCTAATTGCAGATATATCAGTATCAATGCATTTGTCATTGTAGCATTTGTTAAGTAACAAGCAATGTCAGTACAGATATGCCAAAGATATGATTCAGGTAATTTAGAGAAACATAAAATGTTTTGTGTGCTATATTGTTATTGGATTTTTTTAAACTCACAAATATCAATATCGAATTGCTCTCAAAAATCCAGTATTGGTTCTGCTACATTATTTATTGTATTCTAGCGGTAAAACCTTTTTTATTCTATTTTATCTTCATTGCTTGTTACCTGGGGAGCTTACTTGTTAGCTAACTATCATTTGAAATTTTTTCGGTACTAGTGCCGATACGATAACTGAGTTTCAATTATACCTTTTCAATACCTTAATTTAAAACATGGTTTGTACTAAAACCGTTGGCCTAAATAAATGTCTAAAACTGAAGTTTTTGAAAAAGTTCAGCACAAAATAGCATTGAGGTTCAGTGCTCAGCCTTGCTAGCTAACAAATGTTAGTGCTGGACTGTTTGGAGTGATTTTAAAACATTTTAATCACCCACAATACACTTTGTGCTTGTAATGTTAGCTTAGTGAGCTGACATTCCTTAGCTGCTTAGCAGTTAGCTCACTAGCTAACACTGGCATAGCTTGCCCTTGTTGTTGACAATGATTTGGCTATCATGATTAGTAGATACTGTAGCTATTATGTCTGTTTATTCTTGTCAGCTAATTGAATGTAAATTTATTCGTCAACCACAGATTCAGATTGACAAATATTTCTTCAGTTGTAGTCTCAGTTTGAGTTATTATTCAGTGATTTTGACATGTGAACATGAAGTGTCAAGTCATGTAATGCATTGTTAACTATGATTTAAGGTTCCGTAGTTGGCTACTAAGTGGATACATCAAAATAGTAAATCACAGTAAAACAGTTGATGAAAACTGATGATTTTAACAGTCCAAGAGCTATCAGTTGTCTCCGTGTGGTTGTAAAAGGTGAGACTCTATGGCTGGGGGAAGCTGTGACTTAGCTCCCTGTAGATGTGTCTTGTGTCCTGTTGATTGACAGGCCCAGCTGGCTCAGCGGGAATATTCCTCGGCTGCCTGACAAGCGTCCGTCCTCAGAGCCAGCCTCACCTACATCTGACGACACATTCACATGTTCAGCAAAGCCAGCGTTGGAATGCACTTTAATGGTCCTTTTCCTGACTTTCGAAAGGACACTGACAGAATTCTGTATCATTCTGAAAGTGAAAGAAATGAAATATTGCTTCAAAAGAAGCATATATATATATATATATATATATAAAAAATATGTTGCCAGGTTTCGCGCTTTCACTCTCTTTGGCAGGGTGTTCATATTTATGTGTTTGATCCACTTTGTTCACTTGGAATAAAGCAACAACAGTGACGTAGCCAGTGTTTTGTTGGTTTGTCTTATCAGTGTAGCTGCTGATCAGTTCAGTCCACCAGGCTGCATGTTTGTTCTCCACTCGTTGGTTTATGTGTAACTGAGAAACTGGGCCGCTTTCTAAGGAAAAAGTGGCCCTTCGTGGAACATACAGATACCAGTGACCTTTGCAGGTACTGGAGCTGATGTGTGCAGTCATGTTCTTCTAGACTGTGTACCAGTTTAACCTCACAGTACCCCAAACTTGAGCTTGTTGCGTCATGAACCATATGAATATTCAAATGAAAGATAATGAGGGAGAAACAACAAACTGTATGCATTTATATTAGCTGCTAATCCAGAGGGTCATAGCACACTGTGGCTTAAAATCCAAATGTTCTGCAGTGTGCCCTTGATATTGATAGCTTAAAAGAATTTGCTGAAGACTGTGAGTGGTGGTTGAAACCTCCAAAAAGTTAGTAAGTGGACCTTGAGTTTAGATTATTCTGTTACATATACTGTTCCCAAAAGTCAAGAATGAACTTCCATGCTCAAAAAGTTAATTGAGTGTGTAAGATCATTTTTGACATTGAAAAGAGTTCTTTAACCAATTAAAAAATATCTTAAGGTCAATTTACTAGTTTTTTTTTTTTTAGCTGTTTAACTGGTAGAGTTCAATAGCACATTGCACATACCTGGCGGAACATGACTCAACGCTTTTTCAGCATCCAGTACTCAATATGGCATAAAATTGTTACCTGACTCTGTGAAATGTCAGAATTTAGAATTGGCTCACCTGTTCTTCCTACAAGCATTGTTGCCAAATACACTGAGATGAGTGATAGTGATATCCACCAACACTCTCCTCTTATATCTTTACAACTTTTGGTGTAATCACTGCCGACATCTACGTCAGCCGGCCCTCCCTGTCCTGCTATTATTACGGCCATGTCTGGACTCACTCAGTCTGTCAAGCTAGTGACCAGTGTTGCCAGGTGCCAAAAACCACAAAATCATAAAAAGACTCCAAAAGTGTTATATTTCATAGCAAACTATTGTACATTCAAGTTCAGACCATGTGCACCAAGAACGGAGTTTAAACAATATAACCATAAATTCACCAAATTAACTGTGATGGGCTCTAACTGCATGCCAGCATTTAAGATGCAGACTACAGGACACATTATGCATCTTCGCGTGTAAGCAAACAGGTGACAGGTGTGCGAAACACGGGGGTCTCGGGGTCTGGGACCCCCTAATTAACTGAGGTCCCCCAAAGACGTCAAAATCACATTTTTGGGGGGGTCTCATTTGGGGGGAAGCGCATGAGCAGTTATGGTCTCATTTCTTTACAATCAGTTCTCCTGGGGTTTTTTTTTCAGGTGGGTCTGGAGGCTCTATTATGTGGCATACACACACTGCCTCCTGGGGGGATAATGGAGGTGAAATTGGCACATATTGTAATTGTTTCAGAGATAATGAAATATGTGGGCAGACTGGCTTCCTAGCATGCTCAGCTGAGTCCATTAACCTCAAGAAGAATTCCAAATGGGGAGTTATTTGTGACAATTTTTAATAAGCTCGCTGGCTGGAGGATGACCAATACGTTTTAGCTCAGTGACAGAGGGGGCTTCAGGGGTCACTTGTCCCCAAACATCCATATCAGCCCGCCTGACTAACTGGAACTACACCCAGTCCTGGCTGGGACTTCTCACATCACAACATCCCCAGGTTAGACAGGTATATATTTGAATGTAACCACCGATCTGGGACACACCGAAGGATGACCTCACTTTCTTTTTCTGTTCTTCCATTTAGATTATAGTGACGGTCATCCTCAGGTCTCACAGATCCATAGTTACATTCACCTCATAATCCGATTTTGAAGCCTGCCACTTTGAAAATCCTGTACGATTTGACAGTATGCAGGAAAATGACCAGTTGAAGTTAGGGACCATCTTAGTACATGCAAAATGGCCAAGAGAGCTTCAGATACAGATTTCAGATTTTTGTCAGTTGCTTTCACATGTTGTCATCATAGACACACACACAGAAAATAAGGCAGTCTATGCATTTTGATACAGTGATACAGACACATATAGTAGACAGTAGCTTTGTGTTGCACCCCAAGTCCAGTCTGTAGTGTCCACCTTTAATGTGTCAGATATTGGAGGCTCGGACTGATTTGATATATTTTTTTATCATTCCAAACAAAATGAATGAAGATTATGTCTATCGCTATGTGTAAGTAAAGAGCCAATTCTGATTTTTTTTTTTTTTTGCTTTATCAAGGTGTAAATGGGGGAAAAACATGTATGAAATTAAGACTTCAGATTCAAACTATAACTCATGTCTTCATTTGTTTCACAATTGGATTTTTACTTTAGTGTGATCATTTCATTTGTAGCAAGGCTGCAAAATGGTTATATAGCGCTTTTCAACCTTAACGGTTCCCAAAGCGAGAATGAGATTAGTCTCATTCACCCATTCACACACCAATGGCGATGAAGCTGCCATGCAAGGTGCTGGCCTCCATCGGGAGCAACTTAGGGTTCAGTGTCTTGCCCAAGGACACTTCGACATGTGGACAGGAGGAGTTCGAGGAGGGAGGGGATCGAACCGCCAACCCCAGGATCGATGGACAACCCGCAAATGTCTTTTTATTTTACATTTACCATTTAGCAAGCTTGGCCTAACTGTGCAACATAAACACTTCAGATATGACCGTACTCTAGTGAAAATGGCTCTTTCTAATCCTAAAAAACAAGTTGACCTGGAGGACAGACAATTTCAAGAGAGGACAATTGATTGTTTTGTGTGTGACTTAAATGTGACTGCTTTCTTCTCATCTGCAAACAGAGGGCTGCCATTCTTTAGAAATACAATCTCCACTTAACACGTGGAGCAGTATGTTTTGGAGTGTATATGAATGAAATTAATTGGGGTTTTTTGTTTGTTTTCTGTGTTCAATTCAACCCCCAGGTAATTTGAATTTGAGACCCCTGCTCTAAACACACAGATCACATCTTTCCAGTCACACAACAATCAGAGAGAAAGCAGCTGTTGACAAAGTTCTTTCAAAAGAAAGGTGAATGAACACAACTTGCTGGCTGTGTTTCAGAATGGTTTAATATTGCTGTAGTTGCTTAGCTTGAGAAACAGCCACAGAGAGTGGATCAGCTGCAGGTCCTCCACCATTACCATCTTCTCGTGTTACTGAGGCTGTCAGCCAAGCTGAGCTCATGAAGCGGTTTGCTCGGTTTTAGTATTGTGTTTACAAAAATGACTAATCCAAATAAAGATTCAGAAGCATCAGTTCAGCAACTTAGAAATCCTGTGTTTTCAGTTTTAATACTAGGGTTGCCTTTTTTTGTATGTATACAGTATGGATTGAACTAATCAATAATTACAATAATTCTTTCTCAGTGTAGGGGCCAGAGTAAGATGGCTTTCCACCTTTGTCTTATGTCCAGGGTACAATGAGGAACTAAAATAACATGATACAAATAATAAAAGCTTCACACAGTAATCACAGTATGTTGAAAAACGAGGGCTGAAATATGCTGAGATTTCAGATTGTGCAGACTTTCTTCAATCCATTAGTTCAGAACTGATCGTTCCAATAACCACTACATATGCATGTGTTTATTTATTGATTCAGGTATTTGTACTAGTGTGACAATGGATGTATTAAAAGGGGAAGAGGGCCCACTGTGGGTGCATATGTACAGGGCCCAGATTTTTGTGCTATGTCATGCATATGCAGGTTGTTTTGAGTATCAGCACAAGAACCATTTATACAAGTTTCTTTACGTGCTGCCAAAAATAAGGATAAAAAGTCATTGTTGTAGGCAGATAAGCAGTGCCAAAGCAGATGATATTTTATTAATTACCATAGAGAAACTGGGCCTTGTGGCATTCAAATGTTTACAATTCAGCAGGGATAAAAGGTGAATTGAAGGAAGGAACAAAAATAGAACATAAATTAAGCATTACAAATGATAGAATGCATCAAAACTGACAGGAATCTACAAAAGGCAGTTGACAGCAGCTTTAAGCCAAAACCTTCAGTGATGGTATCAGAGGATGGACAACCCCTGTCCCAGGTCCTGCCAGTCCACTGTATGCTGTTTGATCTCCAGTATTAGAGCTTTTGTAGAATGTAAATTGAAGCACATGGTCATTGAATGTTTCAATAAAGGAATGTGGAGCAGATCTGGACTCCAAAACTCTACATTTTTACAGCAGCTTTTTACAATAATTGCCACTGCTCCTGACAGTCAGACACAATGTAGCCTCAATATTAGCTACAAAGATAGGAACAACAGGATCTTGCAGATTTCCTCTCTACTAGCAAGTATTCCAATCTGCTTGTGTAAGTCACATCCAGTTGTCCAGTCTTTGATCCCTCTCTTTCTTACAGCTGAGGAAATGGACTTTGAAAGCACAACCATTCATCTGAAGAGTGTGTATTCAGCAGGAGGGGTGTGAGTGTTGTGGGGTTTGTTCGAGCTGATTGATGACTGTGTGAACTGCTAATCTGATCCCTGTTCAGTGTGAGCTATAAAGGGTGTAAACAGTGCGGTCGTCAGAGTGGAGGACAGGATATGGTGATAAGAGAAGAGGAACCACTCCCTGCCTGCCTCAGTTTCCTGAGAAGAGCCTGGCTGTCTGCCACCACAACCCCACCCCCAACCCCAACCTAACCCTTAAGCACTGAGTAGAGAGATGGCGGGACACTACTGCCATTGAAAGGAAGGTTGGTTGCTCCGTCCACCAAAGTCAAAGATATCCTCTTGTGGGCAGATCGCAATGAAATTTACTGAGTACTCATGCTCCCTAGAGGATGAACCCTTTTTATCTCAATAACATTGTGACCTTTCCTGTAGGATCCTCAGAACTCAGAACACAATTTGTAGACCTATAAGAATCTAAACCGTCACTATTCGTCAAACATTGCAGCCTTTTGGAGCAGCTGGGCTTTAAGCCATCAGTATGCTTCCCTCACACCTTTCCAGTGTTGGAATTTGGGGAGGGCTATATGTGCGACAGTTTTTGTAACTTTCCAAAACCGACCATCTAGCAAGCACGACCCCTTTACAACACAGCGATTAGCCAGGTGTATGGAGGTGTGAAAGTATGCAAGATATAAACTCTAATTAAATTAACTGTCTCAGAATTATTTTCCCTCTTTAGTACCAGATTAAAAAGTTCTTTACAGGAATATTCCTGGGAAATCCTTATTTTATAGCCTTCTCCACATAGCTAGGTTTAAAATTCTGGTGGAGGAATACTAAATGTGTAAATGTGTACCATCATTCTACAGATCTATCTATCTATCTATCTAGCTACATCCATGAAAAATAGCAACAGAAGAAGGACCACAAAAACGCAAAGACGCTTGGATGAGATAGACGCAGATGTACAGGCTGCTCTAAACTGACTTACAGAAATAAAAACTCTTAAATTGACATATTTCTTCGAGTCAATTCTTCTTCCACTACCACTACCACAGCTTCCGTGACGATGGAAAATGATGTCCGAGACAGATATGCCACTTGCTACTGATTAGTTAGAGCAAAACAAATCAACGTGACTCATTCCAACTTCATATGTTGACCAGCTGTGTCATTAAGTGACGCTGCACAATCCAAACATCCCGAGAGCAGGGAGCAGCCTGTACTAGGACTTGTTGCATAATCCTGACCTTTGTAAGCCCTTCCACTGTTGCTCTCTTTTATCTCTGTTTAAACAGAACCAGTCATCATCTCTGTTTAACGTGAATCAAAAGTACTTTGAAGTTTCATAAAAGCCTCTAACTGCCCTGCTTGTTTATTGTACCTGTTCCAGACAGGCTGTTTCTGACCGCAGTGGAGGGAGAATTGTGCTGCCGAGAGCCTCGAAGTCTGATCAAAGCTGGTTTCCCACTGAGGCTTTCAGTAGGAAAAGGGAGGTGTCTCCCTTATATTTCTGGTCAGGGGTTCCAATTTACAGCCATAGGAGTAGAGTTGTGACAGTCGCAGGTAACACACCACCTTGTTCTGTGCTGTAATAAAAAGGCCAAATGTTATCTGTGTGTCAGCACTCGCCCACATTTACAGAATTCAAGTTGGTATTGCTCAGCGAAGCTCTCACTTCAAAGACATTCTATCTGTAATTAAACATTATTAAGGTCTTTTTAATGTGCCATCGATGAGATGACGTTTGGATTTGCTGTCCACATTTCTTGCTGATGATGAAAAATTGAGTATGTGAGCGCAGCTGTGTGTACAGACTGACAGAACTGGAGTTAAAACATACAGTATACATTTTAGTCTTTGTACAGTATCTGTTCTCATTTGACAAATACAGTATCTTGTAAAATGTACACATTGGCTTTGAGCCTGATCTCACAGGAAATTATTATTATCATTTTTTAAATGACTTTGAAGGGAATTCAACTATGGCAGTTTTTAACCCTTTATCAATGCAATTGGACAGTTATAGTACACATGATAAAAGGAAAATAAATGATGAAAAGTTAGGAATGAAAAAAATACAAATACACATTAAAAATTAAAATTATGAGGTCAAATTTGGATAGAAGCCCATGATTATGAGATGGCAAATAAAAAATGAAATTGACTTACTATCTCTCATCATTCTTAATTAGGAAGCCATGACTTTGACTTAGGTGAGTCTGAAAGATGACTTAAAATGTCCAAATCGTGACTTACGCTGTGTATTCTTTTTGTCTTTGTATTTTTCCTGGCTTGGGCTTCCATAAAACAGTCAAGGAGACACAAAGATAATCACATAGAAATATATATAGACTCAACAAAATTTGGTTGGAGTGCAGTGATATATCATGGTTAAAAATGGCTTATGGATATTTGTCCCTGACTAAAACCAAGCTTAGCAATATAACCCTGTAAAACAGAGGTAAAACTCAATTTTTAGCAGAAGTAACAGTTGTGGCAGCAATTTCATTATTGGATGAAAAAGGGCCATTTGTGTCATTAGCAAGATGAAGGTTGTTCATAAATGACTGTTGCATACAACAAGCACTTATATCATTATATGCATCTGTAAATGTGGATATGTTATTAGTGTGCCATTTTGACTTTCACAACAATGACAGCTATTACCTAAGCCACCCAGATCAACTATAATAGATATTGTTTATCAGGCACACATATCACACATATAGAACATATCAGCACTATATAGAAACCCAGATAACCCATTCTCCATTTTATTTCTCCCAATATTACTTCTATTTATTTTCCTGGCAGAAATGAGCTTCCGACCTATCATAAGATACCTAGGCATGCTGTGTCTCATAGAACCTGTTGATGAAGATTAAGAAGAAGAAGAACAGGACCCTGAGGGTCGTTTATTAGTCATGCAGGTGAGACACACACGTGTAGGGGGTGGCAACTTTAATTGAAACACACACACACACACAGGAGCGTCCACTGATGAAACTTAATCTCTGCCTTTTCCCATCCATGCCATCCTTCCTCCGGGGACAGCATGGAGCAGTGGTTGGCCTTCAGCGGCGACCGGGGACCAAGTCCAAGTGCTCGTGCCCTGTCTTGGTCAGGGACAGGGCACAGAGAGCATCTGTTGCTGCATGTTTTTGTGTTGGGGTTTTTTGTTTTAATGGAGGAAACAGGGAGAACATGCAAACTCCACACAGAAAGGCCCGGGAGATAGCCCACCTGAGCTTGAGAACCTTGGGGACAAACCCCCAAGATCCAACAGTCCCTATGTGGGAATCGAACCCACGACTTTCTTGCTGTGAGGCAACAGTGCTTAGCACCATGCCACATCACCATGCGACATCTGGGTAAGTCGATCTGGGTGGTTGTTATGTTATATAAGCATTTTTTGTGTAGCAACAGAGTTTTATTGAAATAGTGTAGAGTTTGTAACTAATTAGCCGCTTATGTCTCACAGTAGGCCCCTGATCCTGCTTCTCTGCAGATCAGTAAAGTTAACAAACCCTCCTTAGACACAACAGAAGAGCACAGGCGCTGCTCTGACTCTGTGCTGCACTGCTCCAAAATAAAAAAAAAAAGAAAAATTGTTCTTTTTTATTACATATTTATTACTGAGCAACACAAGACATAAACACATGGCATACAAACAAAGGCAGATGGAAGACAAAATCCTTGTTCCCTCCCTAGGTAACAAGACACGGGCTGAACTATGCTGCCTGCAGTATGTGTATTTACAGTACATACACATAGCTATGAATATGCATACACAAACATATTCACACAAAGTAAAACTATAAACCTGCATGAACTGATTTTTTTGGCACGTGCTGGCAGCATAACAAGCTGTAAACACAACATTGACATATTATCACCTTATATAGTTGTAATGGTTAACTTGTTAGCAACAGTTGTCAGTGTTTGACTGTTCTGCTCTGTGAAGGTTGCTTCACCCCGGCCTTCACCTTTGTTTTGCTAAAACACACTGTCACTGACGGAGGGGTTAAGTAGAAGCAGCCTAATACAATTCCAGCTGTCGTTTTGTAAATGCATCTGTATTCCTTCCAAACTGTTACATAACTTGGCCCATGTTCTGCACATATGCTGCTACTCATCTTTGTCTTTGTGCACCACACAGATCCTCTTCTTTACATAATCTTTATTATCACTGCCTGTTCCTCCACCTGAATATATCAGCAGAAAATGACACGTTAAAGAAAGTGCTGTTTAATCCTCCACTGCCCTCCTCAACCAATAGTTCATGTGCCACCGATTGTAGACGCTGCCCTCAACCGAAGTCTGCTCAGCAGCAGTGAAGCGTGGCACAATAATCGGGCAGATGGGCTTTTTTATTTCACTCTGTGTCTGACACACTTTTGTACTCACTGCTTGTCATACTGGAGCTCGGGAGGCAGAGTGGAAATTATTCATATACTGTATTAATGATAAATGGCTGTATGCTGCTTTTGCAACTTTCATAGGACTGAATGGGGTGCCATCTTTGAACACTGTATCCAGTTCTCCTTAATACATCCATGACACACAAGGCTTTATGCAACTTTTTTCACATATGGAGTAGTACTCCCCAACACCTGGAAACAGACTTCCCATTTAAAGGAATACTTAACATTGTGGGAAATCCACTCATTTTTAAGGTGCTTTCACACCTGACCTGTCTGGTGTGTTTGCTCGTTTGGTGCGGTTTGTAAAGGCTGATGTGGGAGTGGACTCAACAACCAGACCGAGACCCACCTTATCAGGTGATTGTGTTCAAACTGCACTTTGGTGCTGTTTTTTTGTGGTGTGAAAGCAACCACCGGATTTTGTGATTATAGATACCTGACTTTAGCATGAATTCACAAGATAACTACTGCATTATTAAATCCACCTGCTGTGGATGTGATATGTTTATGCAAGGTCATTTGGTAATCATGGTAAAAAGACATTTTCAGTGTGTTGAGATTGTGACCCACTCCATGTATTTTAATTCAGTTTATTTCAATTCAATTTTATTTATATAGCGCCGTATCATAACAAAGTTATCTCAGGGCACTTTTTCATAAAGAGCAGGTCTAGACCGACTCCTTATGTTTACAGAGACCCAACAATTCCCACCAAGAGCAGCACAAGCAACAGTGGCAAGGAAAAACTCCCTTTTAACAGGCAGAAACCTCGAGCAGAACCAGGCTCTGGGTGGGCGGTCATCTGCCTCGACCGGTTAGCAGTTCTTCATCAAAAAGAGAGTGAAACAAGCGACCACACAGCAACTATCCCCCTGTAATATGGTACAAGACACCTCCTTTTTTTGTCCTGTCTCTATCAGTTCATCATTATTCATGACAATTGCAGTCTGGACAAATGACATCAGTTATTTCTTGCTTTTTGTGACGACAGAGAAAAAGTAACCAGTGCTGCAGTCTGTCATCAGAATGTGGGTCCACGTAGCACTGAGGATACAGGACGACATCATCAAAACTGCCCAATCAACCTGTCAGTCCATAGGACGTCCGTGTGAGTTCATGTTTGGAAAAAATCATTGCGAACTCAAGCCAAACTAGATCTTTTTATCTTTGGTCCGGACCAAATGAAACGAAGTACTGGTGTGAAATTAACCTTAGAGTGTGTTAAAAGTGTTTTTGGGTAACCACTTGAATCTCATGCAGGTCCAATATCTTGGTAAACCCCTATTTCAGTCTTATCCTCATTATCAGCTTGGAAAGCTTAGACCTTGTGGTTTGAATTTACTCTGTTTTACTGTGTAATAATATACAGTGTATTGTTGATATCTTTTTCATGTGTCTATTAGAGTCAGATATGGTAATTATTTTGAAACGGGTTGTGTGTTGCTGCAGCTGCCAGCAGAAACACCTTTCTTCCAACACAGTGTCCTCATCCAGCCAAAATATTATTCTTCCCAGATGCAGTGTTCTTATTCTCCAGGATGTGTGATCTGGTCTGTCAGTGCCAAGAACACTTGGATAGACTGCAGGCCTATCTTACAGCAACACAGCTGCCTCCTGTTGGAGCTGCTTCAACCATTTATACCACCATCACCACACAGAGGTAATCACCACACACTGTAGGTAATCTATGTGCTGCAGATACACACTCACACATTTCCAGCTCCCTCACTCTGACCAGCATGCATGATCATTATCAGCTGAGACTGAGCTTCCATGCTCCGCTCTTTGTCTTTATGTTGGGCTGTAAAGGAGGAAACAGTCTTGTGTACACACCAGTCATGCTTTAATAGACTGTCATTGAGTTATTAAACACACGTTTAATAGACTTTTATTGAGTTCAAACTAGGGCTGTACTCAAGACCCCTTAAAGTGACTTTTTTGCTTTAACTTATCATTATGAAGTAAATGTTCATTGCACAATTTAATTGCTAGAGAATAATGACACCATCTGGGTTTAGACTGGTTCCCTATGAGCCTCGCTTTCACTGGGCAGTTCTGTCTGCTAGCGGGTACGATCTCCGGGGAAAATGAAGGCTCGATTTACAGCACAAAGGAAGTGTGTCAACCATTGCACAACCAAAGCAGAAAGAGGAATAGGGCTTTTATTTTCCGGTAGCTATTGGTAGCTATCCCCAGCTAGCGGAAATGACGGACGGTGGAACAACTGGAGTAACTGTGAAGAGGGAGAGTGATAAAAAATGAGAATGAACCTCAGACTGGCATTCACTCGATGGAGAGAGCTGCGGAACTTGAGAGGGTTCCAAACTGACTACCGGGTGTTTTACTCTGCTTCTATCACAGCACTGAGACGGTCTACTGTCCAAAACGCTACCACTAGCAGCCAGAAAACGAACAAATTCAATTCAGTTTTATTTATACAGCACCAAATCATAACAGAAGTTATCTCAGTGCACTATAGAGCAGGTCTAGACCGTAACATTACTCTTAATATTATTATTTACAGAGACCCAACAATTTCCACCATGAGCAGCAGTAGACAACAGTGTTTTCTTCTACTCCCCTCTCCACCCCTACACCAACCCCTGTTGTAGTTGCATACTTGTTTGCACGAAGCAACACTCACAAACTATGTTATTACTCAATAACATACTGATGACAATTTCACTTTAGCTCTTCTGTGAACATGCTTCTTTCTTCTCTTTTATTTCCAAAGTGGTTTTGATCATTTCTTCATGGAAAATTGGAAACAAATGCAGTGTTTCCTGTGTTGTTGGTAGTAGCTAGCCTCTGAGAGAAACTGAAAGCGATCCGCTTGACTTTGCAACAGTGGCGCCAACAATAATACCACTTGGAAACGCTAGGTTTACTGTCAGCCAATCCTAACAACAATGTGTTAGTCTATCTTTCAATATTTTTTAATTTCCCTACCCTGTCTGTGGCTGGTTGCTGAAAAACAAATAATTCTACAAAGACTCCCAAATTATCATATTCCAGGCACAAACTATCGTATATTGAAATCTAAACTGGGGGCACCCAAAACTGAGTTTGCAACATATATGAATATGTGCCAAAGATCTGTGTACAATATGTACACAATATATCCATGAGTTCATCAAATTGGCTGCAATGGACTCCAACTACAGGCCAGCTATTATTATGGTGGCTACAGGACACACTACCCATTCTAGCATGTAAGCTGATTTTTTGTACCATACACTTAACAAGACATGACAATAACCATACCAAATTAAACTGTTTGATATTTAAACCAAATGAAAGCTGTGAAACATAGTCACAAAGAGTTTATTAGAGGCTGTGAGTGCCTACTTTGGCTGTCGAGCGCAGCAAAGATGCAATTGGATCATTTATGTCAGTTTGTCAGTAGTCAACATATGATGAATAATCAGGCTGTTTCCAAATCAGCACTGCTTTCACTATGTAAAAAACTGAAACTATGACATTATATTATCAAAATGACATCTAAGGATTTTTAGCATTATTGATTGTTTTTATAATGCCAGACTCTTCAAATGAGGCAAATGAAGAGAAGCACTAGTCTCACGTGACATTTCAGCACAATGGGTGGCTGTGGCACAGAGGGTAGTGTGGTTGTCCATTAACCCCAGGGTTGGTGGTTTGATCCCGGCTCCTCCTGTCCACATGTCGAAGTGTCCTTGGGCAAGACACTGAACCCTAAGTTGCCCCCAGTGGAGGCCAGCGTGGCAGCTGTGTCCCCATTGGTGGGTGAATTAGACTACTGTTAGAGCTGTTACAGCGCTTTGGGAACGGTTGAAAAGCGCTATATAAGTAAAAGTCCATTTACAAAGCATTTATTTTACGAGGCAGCATGTACAACAAATCTGCCCAACACCTTCCACACCCACAGACTTGGGCCTTATATAAGGGTGTCTGCTCACATAATTGGCTGGCACAAACCATTTACAGAGTTACTTCAACACAGATAAACACACATATAAATATACAGTAAATACTTACACTTACCAAAAATATATACAATCTTGATAAATAGTTACACACCCAAATATAGACCTAATAAAAACCAATAAATCTCTTACATACATAAATACATTCAAACAGTACAAATGAACTACCCTCTACCCACTCCCCGCTTGTTGTTACCCTCCCGGAACTAATAATAGGTGTGCGAGCCCCGAGGGAAATATTTTGCCCGAATACCCTGGGAGAAGGAAAACAGGCAGAGGTACGTTTGTGTGTGACACAGACATTTCAATTTACTGTTACAATTTAACTTCATCAATTAACAAAATGTGGCTACTATTGAGTCATTAATCAACGCACATTATTTGCTCATTCACAGGCGAACAACGAGGTGGAACAGCGGACTCAAGTGAACTGCAATATACCGACAATCAATCAATCAATAAACACATCCGTTATGTTTGTTTATTTACCCATGTACTAATATATGCAACTCAATTAAGCATTTTCATCTAGGTAGTACAATAGTACCATGTACAAAGGGCAAAATTATTGTACAAATATGAAAATTATCATCCACCTGGTAACACTGCTCAAGTCCACTGGTTCCTACTGAAGTCTTTAAAAACAGCTTAGAAATATATAGTTTCATTTTTTAAAAGGCTCAGTAATTTCCTAAAACAGCTGGCCACTGTAGTTGCTAACAAATATTACTCAAACATGAGGAAATAGAGCATTTTTGGGGGACTATTTTCAGCAGCGGATTAATCCACATTTGGTGCTTTAGTGAGTATTTGGGGCAGCAGGACGGAGTATGTGAGATTGAGTCCAAATAAACGGTGTACACAAATAAACAAATTACCCTCAATTCACATATATTGGTATTTGTCTTGTCAATAAATCCTTGAAACCCCACACTGGTAGTTAAGATGTACCTCACTTTAAAGTAAATGTTGACAGGCTGAATTATGCTAACCTGTTAGGTCACTGTGAATCCCCAGCCTCCAGAGGAAGCCCCTTTCCCACTGCTGTCATTGTTCCTTCCCGTGCTGCAGGACCACCACACTGATGTTAATGACATCAGTGTGAGGAGAACAATGGCTGGGAGGGATGCGTTTTCCTTTGGAAAGAGGGAGGAGGACACAAGGAGGATAGCTTTTAGTTGTTTAAACTACGATGCAACTTTTTTAAACTGAACAATTATTCTACTTTCATCAACAATCTCACACAACCTGTGGAGTTGAAGGTCAAGGTTTGTTTTTTCTGCCAAATGTGTTCATATGACCTGCATATTAACTTGAATTTGCTTCTGTTGCAAGCTTACAGCAGGCTTATATGTGTGGTTTATGAGCCAACGCTGAGTAATGCTACATCTCAGTCATGTGCCTTTTACAAGGAGTATATTATATCTCATTCAAATTCTAGCCCCTGTGCCGGGGCTAGAAGTTAGTGAACAGCACAAAAATGCACAACAAAACAATAAAATCGAGGATCATGTCATTATGGGTTATGGTTGTAGTTAGCATTATTGTTCCTATTGGCCTAACAAACAAAAAAAAGAATTACTGATTTAATGCACCACCCGACGAGCACGCTAAGTTACCCAAATCAAAAAGACCCACGGTGTTGTGTGACCTGTAGTTGCACACTGGGTCTGGCTAAATGCTAACATGCTCATGGTGGATCCTTCAGCCGTGACACATACGTACACGTGGTAACTTTGACCTTCAGTGAGGAGTGTGAGGCCTTTCTGCTGTTTTTGGCAATAATCCCTGTCACCCTGTGACTGCAGAGCGCTCATTCAGCTCAAAGTTTTGGAAAACTTGTAAAGGACTTCACAGTGCCCAAGGCCCATAGACGGTTCAGACAGGTGAGTACAGCAACAAACTTTCTGATAATTGTAGTGTTCCTTTCAGTCTCTCCTTTGCTTTAATAAGTGTGTTTGTGGGCTATAGCCGCTGTGCAGTTTACAGTATATTGTTTATACATCTCTGTGTTGCCTGCTTTGGTGATGTTTTAGTCTACTGTTGATTCTATAAGAAGTGGCAGGCTATTCAATTTATGTGACTTAATGCTTGTTGGTGTCCATATACTTTTTATTTATTTTTGGTTTTATTAGTTTAATTGTTTGAGTTTTGTCCTCTTTTCTGCTTAATTCTAGTAAGTTCATATAGAGGCGGTTGTATAGTTATAATTGATAGTTGATCAATTGTAGACACAGGTTGCAAAGTGCCTGTATATTAAAAGATTTTTTTTTTTTTGATTTGGACTTAAGGGCTGGGTGGTGTAATGTTGTTCCACTAGTGTATACATTGACATTTAATGCAATTCATTTTGTATCCTAAAGGTGTTCTATAATTTAACAGTAGTATAGTATTTTTTCTTTACCGTCAGGTCAGACATATGTAATGGTAAGACAAATCTAATTGAAGGTTAAGTCTGGTTCTGTTCTATATTTTTCAAATCCCACAAAAGACTCAAACCAACAATGTGTTAGTCTGTCTCTCAATACTTTCTGACTTCTTAACCCTGTCTGTAGCTCTTTCCACAGCAGTAATTCCACCATTACAACAACACAGACATGTCATACTCACCACTCTTTAACACAAATGTTTTTATTCACTAATTTTCTAGTTACTTCCACTTTGTCATTTTTTTCCCCCCAATCACTGTTAAGCTACCGTCAAAGAAACGTACAGCAGATTTTTCACATTCAAATTCTTCCAGTCCTCCCTTTATTGGTAGTGTTTTAATGTGAAAAAACTGTAGTGTGTGTTCTTTGACAGCATCTTAATATCAATTGAATAAACGGCAAAGAGGAAAGACTGGAATTAATCAGTGAATGAAGAAAAACTCAGAGTGATGGGTATGATATGACTTACTGATGGAATTAGTGATGTGGAAATGTACATTATGCTAAATTTACCATGTGAGCCACTGCTTTAGGCTACAGGTAATTCCACTGACTGGATTTTTAAAATGATTTTATTTAACTTTAATTAGCAATCTTCTAATTTTTCTGCCAATTTTTTTAATTCTGGCTTTATGAGAATTTACAGACATTTAGGTCTTTTCATGGGATTGGGTAAGATAATTCTTTATTGATCCCCCAGAGGGGAAATTCAGATGTTAGAGTAGCACCAGGACAGAAATAAGAAAATAAAGAGAAACTTAATAAAAATAAGTTACAAGAAACTATACAAGATCAATTAAACTCAAATTACAGGCAATAGCAGTACCACAACTGGTGTTGTACTTGAACTAACAGTAATACCATCTATACACTGGCTGGTCAGAGTGATGACTGCTGATGTACAGTCTTATGCAGTGGGCACAAATCTAGTTTTTTTGATTTGGACCCCAAGGTACCTGTACGAGTCCACCCTCTCCACTTCCTCTTTGGTCTTGCTGATATTGAGCTTCAGGTAATTGTTGCGGCACCATGTGACGAAGCTCTCTAGCAATCCTCTATACTCCTCCTGGTTGTCTTTGTTGATGCATCCAACAATGGAGTCGTCGTTGGAAAACCTTTGAAGGTGGCAGAAATCAGAATTGAAACGAAAGTCTGGAGGTGTGGAGAATGAAGAGGTAAGGCTGGTATGCAAACTGCAGTGGGTCCAGGAAAGCCGTTAGCAGGGTCCTCAGGTGCAGCAGTACCAGCCTCTCAAAAGGTCTTTATAACAGTTGATGTAAGTGCCACAGGTCTTGTTGACAAGACAAATATAGAATATCACCAGCCTTATCCTTAAAGTATGGATCTTAACTCCAGAAAATACAGTATCCATTTTGTTTAGTCAAGTTAGTGACTCCTTTCCATTTGCTGAATCACTCACGCCCCCAACAACTTGTAATCTAAACCATACTGCGATGAGTTCACCCATAGAGATGGTCATTGTACAGTAGTATATGCAGTGTTTAATCAATAAAGTGCAGAGTTCTGTAGCTCAGCCCTCATGTTGAAATGAGAGAACTAGGCTTTAATTAAAGAATCACAGGAGGAATTCCCAAACTGAAGGAGAACAGCAGCGCTCCTCAAACAGTTTCGGTAAACAAGAGAGATCAGAAAAGAAAGTTCAACTTTTACTGATATAATTTGAAGGCCAACGGTGAATATCCAGACTGTGTGCAAAAAGCATGTTAAAATTCCCCTTTAATGCCAGCAGTGCCTGTTTGATGCATGTAGGTTCTGCAGCCCAAAGTGTGCCATTAAAAATTTGCATTAACATCGAAACCAGTACAACAGAAAAGTTAGAAATCTCTTCGTTGTCCCTTTACTCGTCATCATCTTTGGCTCTTGGCAAAATGGTTCATTACTGCCATCATCTGGTAAGGAGTGTGATTAAATGGATAGACAATTTTAAAAACGCATGCAGATTTAGCATTTGTTCCTTGGGCTGCTACACATTAGAGTAAAAGCAGTCTGAGCTGCACTCGCCGCTGGATGGGGCAAGGAGTCACTGCTGAGGGCTCAGTTCAACAATGATACCCCATCATATAATTTACAAACAAGAACTGTTCAAATCATGCTGGAATAAAGTTCACTTAAAAAAAATAGATTAAAATGTCTCTGGAAACTTAAGAAGTTGAGTTTCTAAGTCAGCTATAATTTGACCTAGAAATTGTTACGGTGTGCAGACATCAGCAGGGAAAAGGACTCAAGCGCAGACAAACCCAGAGACTAGAAGCAGTTCAATGATTTATTTTACTCACACGCAGGTGCAGGGATGACAGGCAAACAGGCAGGTACAGGTTCAGAAGACAGAAGCACTGGGCAAAACATCCAAAAATAAAAAACCAAAAAGCACGCGCACACACACACACTGAAGAACAAACAGAGAGGACCGGTATAAATAAGGAAGAGGCTAACGAGGGAATCAGGGGCAGGTGTGCAATAGGAAGCAGATGAGGACAATCAAGTGAAACACGAGGGCAGGAACTGAAAAGACAGGAAATCGGAAAGACCAGACTACAAAATAAAACAGGAAACAGACAGATTAACGGGACGTGACAGAAATTGGGTTAAATGGGGTTTACAAATAAGTAGTATAAGAGCCTCTGTATAACTCTTTAACCCGTCCTCACACTGTCACATGGATTTTTGGCCTCAAAATGTGAAACATTGTAAACCACATTTGCACCGATAGAGAGCAGCTCGTTTTTGATCATTGGCTCCTGGTTGGTGTTATCAACAGTTGTAATCAGATGGTAGTCAAACAACCTTTTGTCAAATGTTAGCTGCAATGGCATCTCACGCAAGAACTAGAGCACAGGTATGTACTCATCAATGGTTACGGACAGGAGGAGATGGAATGTGGAGACCATTCAACTCCTAAGGTTTTTTTTTACTTCACACTGAACGTTTGGTTCATATTTTGCACATCCTGCACAAACTGTACAGTTTTTCATTTTCAAAGCAATTCTCGGTTGGCATCATTTGTAGACGCACAAAGTTCTGTTCTGTCGTCCTCTATATGATCATTTAGTTGTGTTCCAATCAAGCCAATCATCAAGAGGGAAAAATGTGATTAGAGGGCCACATCAGACTTGTAATTTGAAACATGTATAGTGACCATGAGTCTAACATTTGTTAGGGATAAAGTATATACTAAGACATCAATGGTTTTATGTCCAAATTAGCCTTTCATCTTGTCTAGTTTACAGGTTGAATGAGTGTACTGTCCATGTTTTATATTTGTGACTCATATCCACTGATGGAAGAATTATTCAGATCTTTGTGGAGACAGAACTGGAGTCAGGATGTGATTAGCCTAGCTTAGCATGAGGACTGGAAGCAGGGGGAAACAGCTATCATGGCTCTATCCAAAGTTCAAGAATACACCCAGTAAACAAAGTTCCAGCACTTTCTCACCCTAAAAATACAAATAGTGGTTTTCACATTTCTGTTTGTGCACAGATTAAACAAACACGATACAACATGCTAATTGGTGAGCTTAGAGGTGTTGATAGGTGTATTTTTTTTGTTGTGGACAGATCCAGGCTTGCTGTTTCCCCCTCCTTCCAGTCTTTATGCTAAGCTAGGTCCTGGCTCCAGCTTCATACTGAACATACTCATATGAGAGTGGTATCCATCTTCTCATCTCACTCTCACAAAGTAAGCGAATAAGTGTATTTCCCAAAATGTCGAATGATTCCTTTAATACCCACAAGCCTTGTTTGCTTTGACTGGGTACGACCCAACTGGTTAATTTAACTTGAATGAACTTATGTCTCTTGCTGGATCCAGCTACAGAAGAGGGCTAAATAGTGTAACTAAGTGTAGTTTCATATGATAGAGAGTGACCTAAAGCAGTCCTCGAAAACAAATATTGCTTAAAGATGTGTATGTGTCAGAAGAAGATTAATTACTTTGTCTAGTGTGAGACGTGCTAAAATAGAAACATGTGTGTCTGTCTATGTGTGGGGGTGCTACTTCTATTTCTTGGTGATATTTATAGACAAGCTGTTCTGGGCTCTACTTGGAGCCTTTTCTATATTGTGCATCTCTTCCGTATGAGGAAACTAACCCATAACAACCATGTTGAGCACAAAGGTTCATTGTTGACCTTGAATTAGTAACTCAGGAGTCTTACTGGGAGTCTTCTGGTGGTCCTTGTTGAGTTAGCAGTCTCTGTCCTGGTCTTAAGACCATCATTCAACAGAGACAAGAGTTACAATGTATGTTTTATTATTATGTTCTTAGACATGTTTTTTGTTCCCTGTAGCTATCTTACCCTTGTCTTTTATGTATGTGGAATGTTTTTTATGGTTGCAGCATGCAAAAGTAAATCTTAAATCTTGATCTTGACAATCTCCCCATCATACACAACCACCTGAGCCAGCTCCATTCACTGATGAAGACAGTGAGATGCAGTTGAAAGCTCAGAAAAAACTTGTAAGTGGACCTTTAGTTGAGATTAATTTGTCACACTTAGGATTTGTTGTGTGCAAGTCAAAATTTTGGCCTGATGGTGACATCAGAGGAAAGGTCAGAAGGGTCAAAGTTGTAGGAATAAACGCAAACATGATTATCTATTCCAAATACATGGCAATCTAGTAAGTTTTAGAGGTACCTTGGTCTGGACTGATCTCTTGAACAGACATCGCCAGGCCTTGCCACTAGCAGTTTGATTGATGAGTCCACCTTTTCTGCATGGGGCACTCATTTATTGGTTTTGGGAGAAACACATATTTCACTCTGGTTACATGCCAATTTCCTTATTTGATCGTTTCTCATGTGTGTTAAGTAGAAACTGTATTTTGATGTGAGATATACGTAATTCTCACTTTGCCTAAAAAATCTAGACTCATTTCTAATTTCTATGAAAGTATGAGGCAGTACAATATAGACCAATACAAAATAAAGTTTTTTGCCTTCATGTTTGTGTGTTTGTTAAACTTTTCATTTGTTAACATGCAGAGACTAATTTGACTGTTTTGTTCTGACAACCACGTTCTGACAACCAGGCTGTCACATTCTGACACCCAACTGCACCTTGTGATTTAGGCTAAAATGGCTTTTAGTTTTGCCTCATGCAGTTTAAAGCATGGATGTCAGAAATTTATTGAAGAAAACTTCAGAGCTTGAAAGGGGCAGTTCTGCTAACTCTGTTACTTTTGGGAAAGCATGCACAAAGTACTGCGTCAAAGACAATAGGCTAGCATGCCTTGCATCCTGTCAAGAGCTTACATGTCATTCCCATCAGCCTCACCTGTACTTTGTGTTAATTAGCAAATATAAACATGTTGACATGCTAAACAGTGATGGTGACCATGGTCTCTAGCATGAACTCTTGTTTAGTTTGTATTCTTGCCCAGATATTATACAGTCCAATAAATGACACTACCAGAGTTTCTTCTGACCTACTGCTGTTGACCTTGTCTAATTGTCTGTGTACTGAGTTCTGTCTGAGGATCTGTTTCGATGGTCAGGGAATGATATGGAGATATTTCTATCAGCAGGCTAATTTGAGGAGTTGTGCCACACCCGTGTGCTATTCTACAGTCATACCACAGCTGATATATACTGCAGACCTCTCTAAACTCTGTGCTTCAAACACACTATGTCAATAATAACTTCTGTGAATGTCAAAGGGCATGTCTTGAAATAAAATACACTGTTTCAGACAGCCTTTCCAAATAACTCTTTGTGGCTGCAGTTATTTGTTATTCATCTACTGAGTTTAATTTCTGTAGAAAGTGTGTGTTTGTTCTGAGCCTCCAAAGCTGGTCTGAGAGGAGCTGACCGGATGGACGTTGGAACATAATGGCCTGGCTGTTCACCCAAAAATAAAGGAGTTTGAATGAAAGGAAAGAGGCTGTCACAAAGACAGGAAACCAATCAGTCTGGAGGAAACACACTGCAATGTTAGTCTTGTTCTTTACACAGAGACATACATGTGTTCGTATGTGTATGTTTTATTGTACTCCTTACAATTGGTAAGTCCTAAAGCAACTATGTCCTTTATCTTACATGTTGATGCTACTGGAGAGTCACAGTTGTTTGATGTTTTTTTAATGTATTTCAATCCATTAAAGACCAACATCATTGCTCAAAGCTGGCAGTCTCTAATGAGTCTAAATGTATGTAAATTTGCTCTTGCAACCGTGCTCACCATTTTAACGTGTTTCTCAAACTTTAAATGGGAATATAATACAAGGCTTTAGTATAGTATAAGTATAGATTTAACTTTCGTTTCTTTTCTTTATTTACACACACACACACACACATATATACATATATATATATTTGTAAGGGAATGTTAAGGAGAATTGCTTAAAAGCCCTCCAGGGGCTTGAGAAGTGGCATTCTCCAGGCAGCATATTACAGGAAATAATTAAAACAATGAAGAATACACAATGTATGTATCTATCAACCATTTTAGACAGTAAAAAAAACATATAGTTTAGCATAGTACTTGACAACAATGCATTCCATAAACACCCAAGTATGATGAATTAGTCATAGCTATGATACACATACACTCACACAAACACACACACACACACACATACACCAGAACACTCATTCATAATACATGCAATTATCCACAAACACTATCCTTAATAGACTAAGAGCATACTCTCATGTGATATGGCTTAGAGTTTCCATAAGACAAGAAAGATAAAGGAGAAAATAACACAAACAATGACAAAAGAGAAAAAACAAGCGATAATCATAATAAACTCATATGACAAAGGAAAATATTGGTTGGACCCAGCTTATGTAGGCAATCCATATGGAAAAAAATTGGTTGGTTAGAAGAAATGATTTCAGGGCTCTTTTAAACTGCAGAGAAGACAAATTCAGAAAATGAAGAGGCAGAGAATTCCATAGTTTTGACCCTCGGTAGAATGTATTAAACTGAGATCGGGGCATACGGGAATGAGGGTGCCTAAGGAGACAAGGACTACGTGTGGAATGAGTATGAAATTGATAATTGCGTGCAAATATGTCATGACAGAAAGTGGGAAGGGTTTTATTTATAGAACTATGAACAAATAAACCAATCTGAAGATGTTTCACTTGATAAACACTGAGGACACCTAATTGAAGAAATAAAGGCTGAGAGGAATATCTTTGATGTACACAACTTATTATCCTTAGCGCTTGTTTCTGAAGACGGTCTGATGAGAACTAGCCCAAGCTATATTACAATCATTAAAATACGGCTAAACCATTGAATAATATAACATAGTGGCTATTACAATTTTAGACGAGGAGTTGGAATCCCTGATTTAAGGCCAAAAAAGATGAAGCTTGTTGTTTTAATGTTAAGTGATAGTTTGTTGGACTTAAACTGAATAGACATCTTACTAAGTTCTTCATGTAATACCTTAATTATGGTGTATGTGAGTAGAAGACACTTGTGTCATCTGCTAGTAAAATTTTAGACAGCTTGTCTGAGACGTTGAGGAGGTCATTAGTATATATCAAAAATAACAAGGCCCCAAGAATTGGGCCCTGTGGTACACCGCAGAGTAAGGGCAGAAAAGGAGAATTGGTTCAATTATAGGATACAAACTGCTGTCTATCCTTAAGGTAACTGGTGAACCAGAGCAATGCATTGTTTCTTACTCCAAGATGTGAAAGCTTCTGAAGAACAATATGGTGAGTGACTGTGTCAAATGCCTTAGATAAGTCTAAAAAAATACCAATAGTGTTTTCCTTTCTATCTCTAATGTAAGTGCCATATAAGTGGAATGTTTCTTTCTAAACCCATACTGATGTATATATAATATTGTACTGGCAGAATAGAGATGGGTCTATAATGGTTGAAAACGGCTGGGTCATCATCTTTATAAATGGGAATAATCTTTAGTTCAAGAGGAACCCTTTTCTAATGAGATATTGAAAATGTGAAATTGAGGTTTCACAATGTACTCCTGAATGGACATCAATAGTTTACTGTCAGTGTTATCATAACCTGGAGAAGAGTCTTTTAGATTGATTAAGGTCTTCTGTAACTGGTAAGAAATGAAAGTTATCATTGATTGGTGTATTCATAAACTGAAGAGGGCTATAATTGCTCGATGGAATCTTGGATGCCAGAGTTGGACCAACTTCTGAGAAAAAGTTATTAAAATTGTTGGCAATTTTTGTGGATCAGAGATAAGACCCCCATCAACCTTACATTCATTAGGTAACTGCTTATATATATTTTTTGTTGAGGATTACAATTACAATTAATTGTTCTCCAAAGAAGGGTCATGCCATTTTTATGCTTAGATAACTGAACATTCTAGTAGTGTTTTTTATCTCCTCTAATAATGTTGTTTAATTTAATTTTTAAATTGGGCAAGATTAAATGGAGTGGGACTGAAAAGATATATTTTGTACAGTCTATGTTTAGTATTCAAGGATTTCATGATGGATTAAGTTATGCACAGTTTGGTCAATTTATGATGAGGTTTGGGAGACACCAGCCCAAGGGGAAATCACAGATTATAGGCCTGAGAGACACATTCTGAAAACATAGCCTTTTGTGGATCTGCAGACTGAAGGATATGTGTCCATGTATACTCGCTGACCACTAATCCGAACTTTGCTAAATTTGCTTCATTGAAGGTTCTTTTATATTTGAGATATAATGTAAATGAAGGCTTATCATTCTCCTTGAATTTTATTTGAAAGATCAGACAATGGTCAGCAATATCCATACACAGAACTCCTGATTTCATGTTTTTACCCAACACATTTGTAAAGATATTGTCTATCAGGGTGGCAGAGGTCTCTGTCACTCTGGTTGGTACTGTAATCATAGGATGAAAATAATACATTGTGTCAATAAAGTCCTTGACTAAATTATTAGTCTTATAGTTTACAATATTGATATTTAAATTTTTCCCTTCTTCGGAAATAAATTCTTTAGAGATCAAGAAAATTTGCTAGATCAGTATTGAAAACAAACAAACTAGAGCTAGGTGGTCTATAGATACATGCAATAATGGTCTGCTGAGTTTCAACAATCACAACCTTAGCAGAAAGGGTGAAGTACTTCTCAACATCATATCTTTCTTTATAAACGAGCCTAGGGTTGCGATATAAGGAGACAGCCCCACCCATTTGATCTTCTCTGCATCTATATACTGTATATGCTTATAGTCAGCATTGTCTTTAGTCAACCAAGTTTCAGTTAGCCCTATTACGTTAAAAGAAAAGTCGAGGTTGGCCAAACAGCCTGCCAAAAGTATCATAGTTTTTTGACAGGCTGCGAACATTGATATGAAGAAGGGAAAAGTCACTCTTCGTTTTTTGAGTTCAACAGAAGATTTAAATTCGTTCTCATGGTAGTAATCAGATATTCCAAAATAATCTTGTTTCATTTGAGCAAAACAGTTTGTGTCAGGGTCATTATAATATAGAATGTTTGATGTTGAGGAGTCCCAAAATTCACTATCTTATTGTTCGAACGTATTGGAAAAATAATCTATTAAAGGTCCATTTTCTTGCTCATATAGGTCAGCGTTTGTGTGTAGTAAGCCGGAGACTGATGTAGAACAGTTTTGGTGAAAGATGTCCGATTGCTTCTGTTGAGGACGAGCCCTGGCAGACAAGCAAACAGACACAGTTTTCTTGACATTGAGTGTAAGACATGAGTTTTCAAACCAGTAATTTTACCAGATACATATATAACTGTATCATCTGCATACATCTGAAAACCTGCTCCAAGACATAATTGTGGTAAGTCCTTTATATATAAACTTAAAAGAAGTGGACCAAGAACAGAACCCTGGGGAACTCCTGTTTTAGTCATTAAAAAAACATGATTTCTCATTATTAATAATAACACATTGTTCACGGTTGGAAAGATAAGATTTTAACCACTGTAAAGTTTTGTCAGAGAAATTAAATTTGGAGAGTTTATGAATAAGGATATCATGATTTAATGTGTCAAATGCCTTTTTAAGATCCAACTACTTCACCTTTATCAAATGATGATTTAAGCTGTTCTATAAGAAAGCAGTTTCTGTGGAATAACACGGACGGAAGCCAAACTGTAATGGATATAGATAATTATTTGATTCTACATACTTCATCAATTGGTTAGCTACAACTTTTTTCAGAACTTTAGAAAATACAGGTAGGATACTAATCGGCCTATAGTTGCATACCTGATCAGCTACTCCTGATTTAAAAATTGGTATCACTCTTGCTAGCTTCCATTTACTGGGGAAACTCCCACTGGTAATGGAAAACGTTGATGAGATGAGCAAGAGGTTTTACCAAAATGTTTTTGTGTTTTAAAAAAAAAGGCAGTATCCAGGTGAAAAAGATCTTTGCAAGTTTGTCTATTACTGCAAGGACTTCAGTCTGATTTGTTTGTTGTGTTGACGGTGGCACATGCATTTTTGGGGGCAGGTAGCTCCACACAGGGAACTTTAAAATTACTGGCAAGCTCCTCGACAGAGGAAACAAAAAACACTTGAATTCATGAGCAATTTGTTTGTTGGGAAAGACCAACTGATTCCCAATTTTAAGTTGTATTATTTATTTGCTTCCACATTGCAGAACAATTTCTTCTGGCCTCAGTGATTACTGAGATATAATATTGCTCTTTTGCATTTCTTAATTCTTTAGTAAGACCATTTCATTTACAAATGATTCTCTGGGGACTGTGATTATCCATTGTGAATTTCATGGCAATGTGACCAGTAGTCGTAGAGACATCTTACTCTGGACCAAAGAACAATAAAGTCCCCTCATGTTTCAATCATTTGACAGTATTTTTTTTAGAACACTGAACTGATATATCTGCTGACATGTTCATTTTCTGTTTCTTTACCTTTGCTGCCCTGTAATGTGGACACAACATAAATGTGTCTTAATAATGCATTAGCAGCTGTCTTCCTGTTCAGCCTGGATGAGGTCTAGACACAACACAGCTAGACACAGCCTCTGGGGGACTTTGTTATACAACCATCTAGTTTCAAGCACAGCCACAGCCAACTACCACTGCCTAGGGCCTGACTGGAGTGTGTGCGTGTGTGTGTGCTGGAGAGGGAATGACAGATAGAGATTGTCAGCATGCTCGCCTTACCTTGTGCTGCATGGTACAGCACAAGGTAAGGCAAGGGGAGGAGAAACACTGAACTCTGCAGAATTAAACAATCCTCTGCTACCAAAACAAATAGTTCTTTTGGGCTTTGTCAACTGAAACTGACACTCACCTTCCCTACAGGTCCCACCCTGTCTGTGATGATGGCAGGAGGCAGGACTCATTCTGCCAGTGTTGGCTGCCTGTGAAGGTCATGCAGAAGACAACACCGGAGTATAAATCAGGTCAAAGCCTCCAACCGCAGCCTGCAGGAGAGCATGTGGTTAGTGGAACACAGCAGGCACCAGGAGAGGAGATTGGCCTCTCTCTGATGTGTGAAAACAAGCTTTAATGTAAACCTTCAGCTACTGCACCTATATAGTGGGCCAGTAAAAGTTATCTGCTCCTAACAGTGTCTGCCTATGGAGGCCAAGAGCAGGTGTGATTGCTAATAATGTTTTTTTAATTATCTTGTTCTTACAAGATAACACACACAAGTTGTCTTTCCTACATCTTCCACATCTTCTTACTCCTCCAGCAACGTGTTCATATTCCCGACAGCAGACAGCTCACTCATATGGCCTCAACCTGAAACACACATACTCAAGGTACACTCTTTTCCCTTCCCCTTCAAAAGCCAAACACACCAAATGACAGTCCTCCTTCATCCCTTCTCGGAATCTTGTCAGTCTTCTTGCCTCACACACACCTGCAACATCCCGAAATGACTCTGTGTCTAACTGACAGTGGCACGCCACTTATCATTCCCTCCTTCTTTGCTTCTGATCTGAGTGGGAAGCAAGTCAGACTGCCATAATCTCCGAATTACGAATCTTCAGGGCTCTATCTCTCTGACGCTTTGATACACAATCAGTGAAAACCATCCCACTTCTTGTTATCCTGACTGAACGTACATCTCCAAGTTTTCCTCTGACAAACTTTCTGACGCCGTGTGGAAAATCCCGTCTGATTGTGTCACAGCTATCATCTCAGCAAGGTACGTCTCCTCTTTCCACATTGTCTGACTGGAATCGCTTGAATTCTTCTTCCTTTTCTTTTTATTTTATAATCCTCTCGTGTCCTCATTTCCACTTTTGCTCTCCGATTCTAGCCCTGGTCCAGTACAGCCCTATACTTGACAAAATTTGTTGTTGTTTTAAGTGTTTTAGATTATAACCTTTTTTTTTTTCAATGGCATTTCAATGACCATATTCTTAACATGTCACATGTTCTATACAATCTCCATGTAATATTTCTTGGCAAAACCTGTTTAGTAAAATCCTTTCATATATAACAGGGTTTTGTGTGGGTTTAAAAGTGAGATGCCACTTCTTGTTTATAAAAACAGTGCTTCTGCATCACACGTAGGATGGTATCCTACGTGTTGGAGTTGTTTAAACTGGTCCTTTCTACTACATCAACCAAACAATGGCAAATTTTTGTGCACCTTGGAAGGGTCACCTCCCAGAAATAGGTTAGTGAAAAGATTTCTGTGTTGCCTGGTGTTGTCAGGTCTACAAAATACACTGTACGTTAGGACAGAACTCTGTTGAGTGAACAGGAAAGACTTATGTTGCCCAAACTGCTTGGAGCTCAGCTCAACCAACTACAAAGCTTCTAACACACATAAGGTCAAAAATGAATGAAAGATATCCAGTAAGTGAATAATTCTTAACATTTCTCTAGATTACGTGACTATTAAAAATAAAGTAGTTGTTGTGTTTGTTTTTTTGACCCCTACTAGGTGGTCTTAACAGGTCTGTTTCTAAGAGGCCATTGTTCATTTTGCAATTAATCTACTGTACCAATGGCAGCTGGTCATTATTTACCTGGGTGGTAACTACTTAACAATTAAATCAGAAAAGCAAACACACTCCATCCAACAGCTCAGCTTGGACAGATCCTCCTGACAACAAAACTTTTCAAATTAAAACATTTAAATTCAACATTAATGCTAAATGTACTTTCATTCCATTTCTCCTGAACATAAATTGTAATATTCTGCTTTCCTGCTTAATGCCTAAAGGCCTACTGATTCTGTGATGGTTACAGCAATGCAGATATACAATAGTGCAAATAAAAAGTGACTGGCATGGTAGCCTACAGTTTGGCCTCCTATCTTGCTACTGACCGTTCCTTTTTTGTTACATTGTTGCCATCTGCTGCCGGCAATGGCTAATATTGTGGTAATGAATAGGTTTGTCCTATGGAGGCTGTGGTACTACAGCTAGATGTAAACAGGAAGAAGTTGAATAAAGTTGAAGTACCACAATTTGTCCCACAATATTTGAGTTGCCAATACGAGGGTACTGACAAATAAGGCCATTGTCTTCTGTGCCCTTTTAACACCCATTTACTTGTATTAAACGGAGGCGGAATCACAAGGAAGCTAGTGTTGAATTTGTGTGTATTGCATGGCTGAGATGGTGCCCATTAACATAAAATACTCACTTTAGCAGTTAATGTCATACTGTATAACTTAATGTGAAGTTACATTAAAAGGCTTAAAAAGTAACACATTTATTTGCTCGTTTCAAACATTTAATATTATTTATTAAGCTTGCTGACTCAGAATTAAGCTTTGTGGCTGGTAGTCTGCCGCATGTGTGATTTATATAATGGCAAAGTTGTGGCAAAATGTAGAATGCAGCAAAAGTGCTAAGTTTTCATACCATACAGATGTTGTAGGGAGGTGGTCGGGATGGATGGTGGATGACGAGGTTTTGCTTCCTGCATGTGGTTAAGTTCAGGCTACAAAAAACACTTTGGTTAAGGATAAGGAAAGACGGTGGTTTTGGTGAAATATTGAGAAAAGCAAACACATCCTCTCCTGTGGGTGGAAGTAACGAATGACATTTACCCTCGCTACTGTTACAAAGTCGTTCTTTTGTGTACTTTGAAAAATTTGTGACAGAGTAATAACACAAATCACATGAAAAGTCATGATAAACTGTATGAGAATGGAACAAAAGAAAGGAGCCAAATCAAACAGAGCGTTCACTGGCTGAGTGTCTCTTAGAGTGGCTTAGCAGTTTGTGAAAAGTACATCAATGCAATATAATTAAGAATTACGTCATTATGGTTTAAGGTTAGCATTGTTTTACCTTGGCATAGGTAAAAAAAAAAAAAAAAAGGTTCCATCTACCTTAATTAATCACTGGTTTAATGCACCACCTGGAGAGCACACTAAGTGACCCAAATCAAACACACCCACTTGTCAGTTCACTTACCTTCAGTGAGGTGTGTGAGGCCTTTCTGCTGTTTTTGACCGTTAATTCCTGTCACAAAACTTTGAGGAACGCAGTGGAGAGAGGGTGAGTGGACTGGTTATACTATGCTTTGAGAATAATCAAGCAGAGAAGTTGAACCTGGAGCAGATTGTGGAGGACTTCGCACTGCTCAAGGTGAACAGTTGCCATTTGGAACTACTTTCTATAAAAGAAATAGTCCTCATGAAAACTCCCGACAGTACATTCTGTGGATTATCCAGAGAAACAGGACACTGTGTCTGGAGTGAGATGTTGTTGAATTTGTAAATCGTTTTTAAATTTGTTTACTGTCAGAATTCTATTCAACTCCACTGTATGGGGGTGGAAAGAAATCTCAGAGACAGATATCTCAAAACCTGGAGAAATAACTTCACTTAATGCACATCTTACCAAACTTTCCTCAAACATCCAGGCCAAGTGAAAGCAGGTCTGGTTTGCGGTTGTCTAAACTCTACCACTCACTCAGTTTAAGATGATTATGGTCTGAATGGCCATCAGTGGATCTTTTATCGCTCAAAACACATTCTGGTTTAAATTGCAAACTATGTAAACTGTAAACCAAAGGCAGCTGTGTTTATGTCCCTAAACTTGGACATTTTCTCATCACAGCAGTGAACTCTTGATATTATTACAGTTGGCTACTGTGACCTGCTGGGACTGAGGCCAGGTCAAAGGGCAGGCTGTGGGTCTTGGGTCTCTGGTCTCTGGTGGAAAATGTTTGGCATTGCTGTTATGTGAGAAATATTCAGTAAATAAACAAGAATCTGATCCACAGTTTACATTCTGTTACAAGGAGCGTTTACCTGCAAGGCATTAGGCCCGGTGATATTCTATTCTGTTTTTCTTATTGTCAGTGAGCCACACTGTTGCACTGGGTGACATGTTCCTTTATTACCATGAACACACACACTTTATTTGGGGTCAATCCCACATACACCGTCCTGCTGCCAGAAATACTCACTAGAGCACCAAATGTGGATTATTCCACCACTGAAAATAGTCCCTGACTACTAAATGCACTATTTCCTCCTGTTTGAGTAATGTTTGGGACTATACAAAATGATTAGGGGGAGGGGGAGAAGAAAAGGGGGATGGTTATGTGTTTTTGTCTTTTTGCTGAAGGGAGGGTAGTCTGACTTTTCTGGGAGACCAGGGGTTATATTTAACTTTTTAATTTAATTTAATTTTCGTTTTCTCACCCCAGAATTAAATTTTAATAATAATATTCACCATTTTGTTATGTTTGCCATTAATGGCAATTACTAATGTGCGATTAATGTCCAATTTGGTGGCTATTTGAAAATGATTGCTCCATTAAGCATAAGATATTATGGTTTCAATTCTGTGGTACACTGTCTCAGATTCTTTGTGCTTTGCCTCTTTAAGTTAACAGTGATGAAATGAGTGGATCCAATTCAATACTGTCATGTTATTTTGATATTTTAGGGGGAGGGTGTTGCAGTTTTGTTCTAAGTCCTTTGACTTTAAATTTATTCTTATATTTTAAAATAATATATATGCTGGCTTAAGGAGTCGGTCTAGACCTGCTCTTTATGACAAAGTGCCCTGAGATAACGTTGTTATAATATGGCGCTATATAAATAAAACTGAATTGAATTGAATTGAATTGGATTGCCTTATCATTTAAACTCTCTGCAGTTAATAATTAGCTTCTTCCATTATAGTAACAAACCACCCGTCAGTGTTCTATATTACTGTAGATGTGTTTTGGCGTCACTGCAGATTGTATTGTATTTTGAGTCCATTTAGTCCAACATATTCTAACACCTCTTTTTGGCTGACAGTCAGGGCTCAGATGTCTAGATTGAATGAATTATCCATTTAACAGAGCTACAGTGAGATGTGTGGGCTGAAGCCAACAACATGGCCAAGGACAGACAGCGAGGCATCATAATGAGTGATGCAGTCAACCAGAGAAACTATGAGTCATGAGATTGCAACACAAAAAAGCAACTTTTCATCACAACATATGTTAACAGCAACAGAGTGCACAATGAAGCTATATTCACCAACCTAAATCAGTCAAACCTTAGCTATAAAACTTCCCCCACTTACTGAGAGCATAAACACATTCTGTCCTCCCCACAAAGCCACAGCCCAACACCATCCACCCACTCAACATTCCCTCGCAACACTCCCACAGATATGTTTTCAGGGCCACCCTCACTGTGCTAAACACATGGCCTATCCACTGCAGCTCAAAGTGCCACAATTCACGATACATCTGATGATTTCCAACTGCCAAAAACTGCATGGGGTCCAAGGTTTCCCTTCATATATGAGTCGTTATTTTTGTGGTGTCACTGGCATATTTAATGATACCATTGCAAGTACTGAAGACTGCTAACGCAATGTAAAGATTTCAGGCAGTATTGTACATAACAGTCCAACATTTTTTTCAGTGTGGGGATGTCGTGGATAGCTTGAAGCAGGTATATGACAGCATAGCAAGCCAGCAGGAGAGGGGTGGGTCAGATACACCGAAACACACATGCTAGAGGTACAGGAGTGCAGAGAGAGAGAGAGAGATGCCAAGTTGATTTTTTTCTGAATTTCATGAAGAAATTCAGTCACATCTGTGGTTGTGTATCAATGTTGCCAAGTTTTTGACTCTTGGTTCATATTTACGGTCCTTTTTTCCTGACATTTCACCATGCTACTCTGATGAATTAATAATTAATCCATTCATTCATTCATTGTGATCGATCAGTCACCTGCAGAGCTGAAGATCCTGATGCATCTCATCTCATTATCAATGTAGTTACTAGATTACAGTTTAAACAGTCGCCCTACTCATCAAATAAGAGGCCTTGGCTGTGTGATGTAGCAACACTGTCCCTTTTCTCTTAAGCTTAAAGGGAAACTCCCGTATTTTTAAACCTGGGCCCTATTTTTTACAAATGTTGGGGTCGAAATGACTAATACTGACCAAAAGTTTTGGAATTGGTCCAGTAGATCGCCTCCACTGGCATCCAGGAACAGGCCGCAATGACTGCAACGTGATCCTTGCGGGCAATTGCGCCTGTGAAAAGTGCGCCCCCTGAAAGTGCTTGTTTTTGCCACTGACAGGCTGACTGTGTCTGACAACATTATGGAAAGGATCCCTACAGAGACACACCGTTTGTTAAAGAGGGCCCAGGTTTAAAAATACCAGAGTTTCTCTTTAACAATCCTTTCATTATATTTCAATTCAATTCAATTCAATTCAGTTTTATTTATATAGCGCCATATCATAACAGAGTTATCTCAGGGCACTTTGTCATAAAGAGCAGGTCTAGACCAACTCCTTATGTGTATTCATAAAAATAAAAAAATTCTTCTGATGTTAGTGGAGGCGCTCTTTGTTTCAGGTGGAAGGTTTCTATCACTGGACCTCAACTTTTATCCATCTGTAAATTAGATTTTCTTTACACTGAGTATTACAGCCTTGCAGAACTGCTAGCATGGCTGTTAGACTTGTTATAATTATAGCTGAATGTAGACTTGGTATTTTTACCCCCTTCTTCTAACATCCTGCAAATTTAATTGCTCAGACTGGTGTTTTGCGTGTGAGTGTGTTCCTTCGATACCTATCCTACAGTGGACCTCGCCGTTGTTACACATTCACCAACATCAACAGGGGACATTTTAGGAGTTCCACTGTTGGTTATGCTTTAAATCATGTTAAAATCAGGCTACACACTGAAGGCACAAGTCTCTTTAAACTTAATTTGTTAATATGTTATCCCAACTTAAAGGGGTGTCCTAACTATTTTCAAGCTTCACACTGTATTAAAATGATAAGGGAATAAAAAGTAAAGAGAGAACAGAAGAAAAACAATTAGGATAAAATTAGAAATAAAAGCGTCAGCAGTACGATCATTTCTTTTCATTTAGATTAATCACTCCAAACACATCTAACATCAGACTTATACTAGACCTGCAAAAAACTCCCCTGACTAGTTTACACAAACACAGGATTTCAATCGATTTTAAAATGTACTTGTAGAAATGCACACTCCACAGATGAACAGATTCACATTCCAGCATGGATAAATAAAAAAGAAATAAGCAAAATGAATAATTCTTACAAGGAAATAATAATCCAAATTTATATGTCTTATTTTTGAGTATTGTTCAACCGTGACTGAACACAAAGCTTGAGATGGTGAGAAAAGTTGTTTGCTTGATTTGCTGATGTGACATAACGTTGTTACCATGTGAAGCTCGAATCTAGCATCACTCTCTACTGAAAAACTGTTGTAGTCTTCTTACATTTTTAGTAAAGTTGCACCAGCAGGGTGGGCACTGTCACTTTTTGAATGAAGGGGTGTAGTGGGCAAACACGATGATGACGTATTATGGTATACAGTAAGTCAGTAAAGCAACTGCAAATATATTAGGAAATACTTGGGATATTGACCTTTAGGGAATTAAATTATCTTACGTGTATTTAAATAATATGAAAATAAAATATGAAATATTGTGTTTAATGATAAAGTTCATTCACATAGCAGAAAAGAGGGTCCACCCTTCTACTGTACAGAATGACAGGAATCCACTGTTCACTGTCAGATAATGACAGATGTCCCCTCTTAGATAGCATGGGGTGACATTCACACTCCAGCACACATGCATAAGGACAGAAAAAGACACAAGCCGATGTTTGTAAAGGTGCTCACTCATTTTGTTTTGAACAAAATGTGGCAGTAGATGTGGTATTTCAGAGGTCCTTGTCAAATTCTTAGTCAGGAAAGGCAGGGCGCATGCAAACTGAACATTTATTGACAAAGAAGTTTTTAAAGTTGGTTTTAATGTCAACAGAAAAGAAGGCCCATATTTTTGCTGTATAGAATGACAGGAGTCCCCTCTTAGCTAATATTTAATGACACAGGTTCAAATCAGCATTGTCAATTGTCCTTACTAGAGAAAGAATAAGTCAGGATCTTTTATCTGACATGGCTATTGTTATGAAACCACATCTAACTCTAGCCCAAGCATGATTCAAAACACACCCAGAGAACGGGGAATGGTTTTTCTCTTTACTCAAGGAATTAAGTTATTACAGGAAAATACAAAATTAGATGTAAACCACAGGATAAAGGTAGTCCTATTTAAAATGCATACTCCTTCACTCGAAACAGGCCATCTAGTAACTCAGAAAAAGGTGAATACCCCTAACAGAAAATAAAATATAAGGTGATATTATTTTAGAATATAAAATGTTCTTCATATTGTCAAAACCCAAATAAAGTATATATAAGTTCTTGATGTGTATGGTATTAGTGTATGTAGGCAAGTAACTAATGGTTTACAAGTAAAACACAAATTCATTCTAAATTCAAGTGTCTGTGATTATTTCCAGAATATTTATGTTGCAGGGAGATGTTTAAATGTTAAAAACAATATAGTTAAATTATCCTTTTTTGAAAGACAACCAAAAAGTCTTTGGTTATGTTCATGTCCCTTTTCACTCTGGGTCCACCACACACAGTTCCACTGCAGTCTATGGAGGTGCCTTAAATAAAAATGTTCTATTTCACTTTTGTTTTTGCAAAATGAATGAAATGAATGAAATGTGTCCCACACGTGACTTCCATAAAATCAGTTAGGAAGATCTTGTCACATATTTTCCTAACTTTTTCTGTAGCTTTAGTCTCCATTAGTGAATGGAGTTTGCTTTGTTTGATGAAGGTGGACAGGTGTCCTCATATGACCTAGGTATGGACCAAGTAACCCCTGTCTCCATTCAAAGATGGTCAATGGCATTGCATGTGAATGCCCTCCTTGATCTTTCTTCAGCTGTCCATGACATTGCCAGGGAATGCAAACCAGATAGCAATTATAAATGTGTTTCCTCTAAAACATATCTGCAAAGCTCTGAAGTAGTAGACACAATGTATGTACAATATGTACAATTAGTACATATTTTGTAGGAGACAGAGTTGTCATGAGCCACCAACATTTTAATTACTAAAACTTAAATTTAGACTTAAATGTTTCCCTACATCTCAAGTTCATATGCAAGGCATAGTGACTGTGTGGATCAGACAGTTGGTGTTTCCGGCTTGGGGTCAGGTCAAAGAGTCGTATGGTGAAATGTGTGTCACTCCACTGTGCATGAGGTTTTCATCAGCATTGTATGAAGCTGTGTGTAAGTGTGTGACAATAGGACAATGATAAATTGAAGGCTCATATTTCTGAGCATACAGAACTGGGTTGGGTTGGTTTGGGTATTACATGCATGAAAAACAAACTGATGACGCTGATGAAGGCCACAAGACAAAACTCGCTGGTCTGACCATAAAGTTGAATTGCTGGAGTTATGACCTCCTCAGACTTTTTCCCCTTTCCATGCACCTTGGAAGTAGGTGAAGTTGTGCCGGAAATCCTTACTGTGCTTCTACGAGAAACAAACTGTGTCAGACGATTGTAAGCACACAGTGCAGAAATGCAGACTGATCTTGCTTCTTGAGATTGTGTGATAAATGTCCTCAAAATTACTTATGGTCTGGTGTTGTTCCTTTAGGATGCATGCAAATGACAAACCATGAAGTAAAAAACACCAGACCACCAAGAATTTCACATGAATAATGTGTGGTTGGAAAATCCAAAATTCCCACACAAACAGTTAAGCCAATCTCATGTTCCTGGTTCAAGAAGTGATAATAGTCATACATGAAAGAAATCCTGTATTGAATTATGTGGGTTTTTGAAAGCCTGATTCTAATGTTGATACTTTAAGCCACAATAGCCAATATTTACCCAATGATCTTGCTAGGTCCTGTGTCCCTGACGCATTTTCAAATTTTATTGGGGACCCACTCAATTTCCCTGGATCCCACTCAAATGACCACCTGTGGGTCCCGGGGACTCATACTACATTGAAAACCTATCAACATGGCTGTCCAAAACCTTTACTGAAAAGCCACAACAGTGGGTTTAGGCTTATGATGGTCTAAATGCTCTATTATTATTATTAGTAGTAGTATTTTCTCTTTGACAACCACAGGCTGCACTCCATTTGTACAGCTTTTTACATAGCACCAAGGGCGGGGAATCCCACTTAAATCGAGTACAGGCTGGCAGGCAGGCACTGATACCCTCAGTAGAGATGTTGTGGTAAACTTTCCTTTTTGAGTGAGTCAGTCAATCTTAGACATTTTTTACAAATCCCTGATTGAGAGTGTTTTAAGTGTTTCACTTGGTCATGGTCATGGTCACCTGAGTTTAGGAGTAATCTGGCTAGAATAGTTGGCATTGCCAGCTAAATAACTGGGAAGCCCCAGATAAAGTAATCGTCAATTAAGTTAAGTTCTGCATTACTATTTAGTCGTGTCTATGACTTATATAGGGGCCTTGTGTGAAAATCTAAATTTAAGACATCATTTGTTCATTTATAGTGTACTCACACGATGCATATTCTTAAATTAAGTCGTGTTTAATCAAACTACATCAAACTAGCTGACAGGCACATACACCATGAGCATGGGAGGTATGATGGTCAGTAGGGGCCCTGGGGCCTCATAACCAATTAATCCGACGCTGTCTACTCTCTCCTGTCTTTGCATCTGTCTACTGTGCTGACAGCAAAGGTTGCCTCAGCAGCTTCAGCCCTCACTTAACCACAGCATGTCCAACCCATTGCAGCACCTGTGTGACCTATGCTAACGGTTATACTCTGCATCTCTCGATGTGCAAAACGGTGTTATATTCCACAGGGTAGAACCCCCGGGTTGCGACCGACATCAAAGCCTTTTTCATGTTAGAGGTAGAGAAAGAGAGTTGTTGTAGCAGTTGTTGATAGAGCATTATTAGAAGCCTTTTTCTTTCTGCATAGAGGATTTTAACGTCCATATATATCATCAGATTTGTTAAGCTTGTTGAAACAGATTGTCCACTCTACAATCGAATTATAGTTCTTGCAGTCTCAAGGTAAATAAAATTCAGATGTAAATTAATGATGATTATACTTTATTACTTAGTATGTAACCTAGGTTAACTCTTTAACTGCTTTCTCGGTCAACATAGCACTCACTTCAATTGATTGTCCACTCAGTGTTGATTTACCATCAACACTGAGTGGACACCCCTGTGACAGGCAGTGAATTTTCCCTTTAATGTTATATCCATGGACTGGCTTTACACAGCCAGTGTAATATGTAAGATTGCATTGTTGAAATTTTACTGTTTTACGACACATGTAGATGTCGGCCATAACATGTTCTTCTGCCCTCACCACACGTTTACGTAAGTAGCTGTGCAGCAAGTTAAACACTCAGGAGCTGACTTGATGATTTTTTACAGAAGTGGTGTCATGTGGATATAAACATGCAGCCTTCTCCAATGTGGTTTTCCAACAAAATGGAATCTTCAAACCAAAACTTTATTCACAGGAAACTTAAAAACAGGAGACAGCACATATGTATCTGCCACTAGAGGCCACTAAACTGCAGTAATTGCAGGAGACAGAATAGTTTGTCTCTTAGTGTGTGTGTGCGTGCATGTATGTCAGTTGTAGAAGGGTCAGATCAAATGTGTGTTCTGGAGTTCACGTGTACGAGGCTGGTGCAAATCGTAACACTTAGTATGTTCGTCAGGTGGCCTGAAATGACTCCAAATAAATGCTAATGTTGCTCTGTGTCTGCCAGATGTGTAAATAAGCAATTGTTTGTGAACACATTAGAAACAACTTTATAAGGTCATAATATATTATCATATACGCTTGAGGAAATCCGGGTATCCCCTCAGATAACATCACTGCCTGGTACTGGAAAAGTATTGAACAGGGCCACAAGGCCCTGCACAGAGTGGTTCGTTCGGCTGAACGTATCATAGGCGGTGCTCCACTCTGCCTAAAGGACATTTACACCAGGCGGTGTAAGACTAAGGCTAGGCAAATTGTTAAGGATCTCAATCACCTGGATAGCGGCCTTTTCTACCTGCTGAAGAGAAGAAGGTACCGGATACATCAGGCCAGCACTGAGAGGCTCAAGAAGAGGTTCTATCCTCAGGCCACCAGGATCCTAAATGAGAACACTGCCTGAGAGTGCCCTACTAATGCAAGTTCTTGTTTTTTGTTTTTTGATCCTTCATTTTGATTACATCATAGCTGTTTGTGTCATGATAACCACGTAACACTTGTCTCTACTATACATCAGTGTTCACAGAGCTAGTGAACGGCTCATATGTCATCTCACTGTTCCTGTGGTGGCACTAAGACTTTATGAAAAATCATAAAGAACTGATAAAATTGGGAATATTATTAATCCATGAATCTAATGACTGATTTCTTTAATGCAATTTTATTTCCCTTGTTGTATTGGCCACTATATCTTTTTGCTGCACTGTAACTGTATTTTATTTGATTTTATGTATTTTATTTGATTTTATGTATCTTTCATTTTATTTTTTCTTAATCTGATGTTATTTCTCTTTGCCCATGTAAAGCATTTTGTATTGCCTCTGTGTTTGAAATGTGCTATATAAATAAAGCTGCCTTGCCTTGCCTTGCCTTTGATTCGGGTCAAGTCTCCAGGGGACAAAAAATAATCAGAGAGCTGGCACAGCGCCTGGCATGTGAACATTATCTGTGATTCACTTCCTGTTTAGCACTGTATCTTCCTTGGCAGCCAATCACAAGCCCAATTGGACTCTTATCTTGTGGATGTGTGGGTATGTGAGCAGTGTTGTGCATGAACGCGCGAAAAACAGCGCGTTCATTGAATGTGCTCATGAACATATCCATTTGCAACTAATGAACATAAAAGTGAGCGTTGTTAACTCCCGCGAGAGCTCACGCACTGTGTTTTACGACACCTAGCATGCTGGTATGGCAGCATGGCTAGTGCAACTGGCAATTCAGATGCAGCTACCGGTACTGCTGAAGCCAGTTCATATCAATATTTGAAGGAGTTTTATGAACAAATCAGTACAGATTCCAACGAAATAAATCTCAGAACGTCAGCCACATCTGCAATGAATCTGAAACGACACGTCGAGTTGAAGCATCCATCCAGTCTTGTCTGCGAGTTAATGATAATCACAGGAAATCATTAACAAGAAATCATTAACAAAGGGTAAGACCACGAGCCAACAGCCACAAAGTTCCTTCACCCAAGTCAAACTCACAACATTTTATATTTCATATGACACATTGTTTAAGTGGTGCAGGCAGAAACAGGCAGGCAGAAACAAAGGCTAAGAAAGCTAGGCAAATGCAAACTAGACAATCTGGCAGTGAATGTGTGGAGATGGGCCAGTACATATACTGCAAGGCTGATTAGGAAAATGGGAAGTAGGTGAGGGGAATGGAGATTACTGCTGGGCAGGAGGGAGTGGCTGGATCTGAAATGACATGAGAGATAGTAGATGCCAGGCAACTAAATTAATACTAAGAGCTGGAAGAAGTTGTAACACAACCCTCTTCTAAATTAAAATAAGAAATTGAGCTACTTCTTTAACAGTTGTGCAGCTTTGCGCCTACTTAGCATCAGTCAAATCTTGCAAAACTGGCTGCGTCGTCTGCCATAACCCGAAGAGGAAGAAGAAGAATAGATTAACAGGGCATTGAGTTTGGTCGGCTCAGCATGTATCAAAAACAAATGTAATTTCAGTTCATTATAACTGTGCTGAAACTTTTTCTTTTGTATAAAGGTATTTTTAAAGCTTATATTTGTTCATATAAGAGACTTTTTAGTAACTGTAACATTATCCAAAAAAGAGATAATTGGAGATAATATTTTGCTGTAGTTCAGGGTTTGCCTGAATTTATGGATAGATTTTATTGTTTGTTTCCACAGAGTATGCATAATGCCTGCCTTCAGTACATAGATATATTTACATATAACAACATAGATACATTTGTACAGTACATACCCTCCATCACTACAAGACTAATGCATGGTGTATTATTGTGATTAGCGGGCAACTGAATTCAACACTGCTATGGCAGATGGGACAAAAAAAGCAATATTGTGCCTTTCCTCATCTAATTGTCCTGTATCTGCCACCAGATGGGAGTAAAGTGAAAAATGGGTTGAGGAAGAGTCAAGGGTCATGTGCTACGGCGATTGCCATACTAGTGATGGCAATGGTGAGAAAATGGGGAGTTATAGTGTAGTATGGACTGAATTATGCTTTTGTAACAAAAGGTGTGGGGCAACAGAGAGTGCTTTGAGTTTTGAGTTTGGCGTCTTTGCTGGAAACGTTTGGATGTCAGTGGTCAAAACTGAATTTATTGACCAGTGTGTTTCCCAGGTATTTGCACCTGTGACCCTGCTCGACTGTCTCACCATTGATGGAAATGGGGTTCAGGGAAGCGCAGTGTGTGTTGGGGGTGCCGATAGCCAGTTCCAGTACTGATAAAACAGAGGACCAGAGGCACACCTTAAGACCAATTTTTTTATTGTTCATTCTTACACTCTTACTGAGCCACATAACGTAACAGTGTCACAAGGCTATAGATGAAGAGTGAATAGCGAGTGTTAACAGCAGTGGCTTGCTGGTTAATTTAGAGTTACCTCAGCAGCGTTGTGATTCAAAATATGATCCTCAGAGAGAGACACACAACTCGGTTAAGTGATCTTTTTCCAGAACATACTGTGCCCTGAGTACCTCCCTCTCACTCACCATGGCTGTTCCCCTCCTTGCAAGCCATTGGGGGAGCTGATCTGCACCTTGAGGCATCGAATCTTTCTGCCCTGCCCTCAACCTTAAGGGCTGTCCTGGTTGTCAGCAGCACCTGGAAGGTACATTTCCACTTCGGAGACAAAGACACCTTGCCTAGAGATTTGATTAGTACCAAATCACCCACTTGAAATGGATGAATAGGCTCCTCTGATGGTTTTGGGGGTCTATTTGTATTTTAACATATTCTGTCATGTAGTCATCAGTCCATAGCAGAGTAGTTTTGTGGGGTGTCAAAGGCGGACTTCACCCTGTGGACATAGGTCTCCCCAAGTTCATTCTTTCAATCTGGCCTGAGTTCTGTGGATGATAAGGGACATGCAGCTCAGTCTATCCCTAAAACTTTGAACAGCTGCTGGGTGATTTTAGAAGAGGAAGGAGTCTCCTCTTCATTCCGTGTGGAAGGCCGAATCTGGGAATTATGTCTTTCATGAGATTTCACCACTGTCTTCTTTCTTCTTGACTTGACTTGACTTAGCCATGACTTTGCAGACCCGAGGTCACTAATAGGTGGACCGCTGTCCGATCTGGACCCAGACCTATGACCGATTTATGAGAATTATTACATTTTGCATTTCTATTTTTTTTCTCACCCGAAACAGGGAAACCAGGCACCAGGTCGGGTGCATTGCAAGCCGGGCAGCAGGCACAGGTCGGAACCTAGGCATGCTGACCCCTGGCATCACAGGGGTTCTCGGGACGTGGAGCGTCCCCTCTCTGGTGGGGAAAGATCTGGAGCTGGTGTGGGAGGTGGGGCGGTACCAACAAAATATAGTTGGGCTCACCTCTACGCATAGCTCTGGATCTGGAACCAAACTCCTGGAAAGGGCCTGGACTCTCTCCTTTTCCGGAGTTGCCCAGGGTGCTGGGCGGGTCTGGGGATGCTCACCCTGGCTGAGTGCCTCTGTGTTGGAGTTATCTCCGGGGAACAAGAGGGTCGCCTTGATGTGGCTGAAAGTTGCTGAGAGGAAGGCTCTGACTATTGTTTGTGCTTATGCACCAAGCGGCAGTTTGGAGTACCCGCCCATCTTGGAGTTGCTGGGTGGCGTCCTGGAAGGGATACGGCCTGGGGACTGTATAACTCTGCTGGGGGACTTCAACATTCACGTAGGCCAGTTCAGATCTGAACTTGAGTGGTGCTTTGTTGTTGGACTTCTGTGGTAGTCATGGATTGGCCATAACAAACACCATGTGTGGGTATAGGGTGGTTCATAAGTGTACTTAGTACCAGAACACCTTAGGCTGCAGATCGATGATCGACTTTGTGGTTGTATCAACAGATCTGCAGCCGTATGTCTTGGCCACTCAGGCGAAGAGAGGAGCAGAGTTGTCAACTGATCACCACCTGGTGGTGAGTTGATCAGATGGCAGGGGCGGCTGCTGGACAGACCTGGCAAACCCAAATGTGTAGTGAGAGTAAACTGGGAATGTCTGGCAGAGGCCATTGTTCACGAGGTCTTCAATTCCCACCTTCGTAAGAATTTCTCGTGCATCCCGGGGTAGGTTGGGGATATGGAATCAGAATGGGCCATGTTCAAAGCCTCCATTACTGAGGCGGCTGCTAGGAGTTGTGGTCAAGGTGGTCGGGGACAGTGCCTGGAGTGACAGACTGAGGTGGTGGTTCCCATATTTTAAAAGGAGAGTGTCCAGTTTGGGGACCTCAGAATTGCATCCCTGCTCTTTGAAGATGATGTGGTTCTGTTGGCTTCATCAGACTGTGACCTTCAGCATGTGCTGGGCAGTTTGCAGCAGAGTGTGAAGCAGTTGGAATAAGAGTCAGCACCTCCAAGTTTGAGACCATGGTTCTCTGCCAGAAAGCGGTGGATTGCTCCATCTGGGTTGGGAGTGACTTACTGCTCCAAACAAAGGAGTTCAAGTATCTCAAGTATATCTTGTTCACGAGTGAGGGTAAAATGGAGCGTGAGATGGACAGATTGGGGCAGCATCAGCAGTAATGCGGGTGTTGTACTGCACCATTGTGGTGAAGAGGGAGCTAAGCTGGAAGGAAAAGCTTTCAATTTACGTTCCAACCCTCACCTATGGTCATGAGCTTCATTCAATTCAATTCAATTTTATTTATATAGCCCATATCATAACAAAGTTATCTCAGGGCACTTTTTTCAGTAGTGACCAAAAGAATGAGGTTGCGGACACAAGCAGCCGAAATGTGTTTCCTCCAGAGGGAGCTCAGAGTAGTGCCACTGCTCCTCCACCAGTTGAGGTGGTTCGGGCATCTGATCAGGATGCCTCCTGGGTGCCTCCCCTTGGAGGTTTTCTGGGCACATCCAACTTGTAGGTGACCCTGGGGTAGACCCAGAACACGCTAGAGGGATTATATATCTCACCTGGCCTGGGAACACCTTGGGATCCCTCAGGAGGAGCTGGAAAGCGTTGTTGGGGAGAGAGACATCTGGGCAACCCTGCTTAACCTGCTGCCACTGCGACCCATCCCCAGATAAGTGGAAGAAAATGAATGGATGGATGGAAACTCACAGACCAATTGCATGCGTTGTAAATCATCTCACATGATGCTACTGAGCCAATCAAATCTCTGCATTCCGATAAGCATTGTGACTCGAATCGGTGAGTGAGATACACATACACAGGGGAGAGACAAGAGACAGTCGGAGAAATAAGTGAGTCAGTGAAAAGTAATTTCACATGACGTGTTCTAAAAAGAGAAATGTAGACAGCGAAAAAGGGCTTTTAATCAAGAATGGACTGTTATGTATTTTAATTTTTAAATGCAGCCCTTATTTTACTTGAATTGAGAAAATAATATTTATTATTAGAGCACTTATTATTTATAATCCCTCCAGTTCAATGTGAAAACTGACTATATTGTTGAAATATTATTGTACTTTCTTTTTTTGATTTGATACATCAGTTGTTGACTACATACAGATGGTGATACAGCTACTAGGTTACTTCAATATATATGGCATATATGACACTGAATCATAACGCAAATTAGACATTATGATGTTCTGGACCTTTGCTTGAGGAAATTTTCTCTAACTGGACCTCTTTGAATTTTAATTTAATACCCCTCTCTAATCTCTCCATTTGCAGTAACGACTCCCCATGGGGCCTTGATTGCATAACCTCCAGTGTGTTGCACGTTATGGATTTCTTTACAGCTGACATATTTCTGGTTGACATGTGAGTCTCTTTTCAAAGCACTAGAACATTCTTTCACTGGATTCATGCCTTAGAGGCACAGAAGTTTGGCAGCTAGCATTCATAGAGCTACAGTATGGATGTAATCTGCCATGGCTCATAAAATCAGACGTGCATGTGTGTGTGTGTGTGTGTGTGTGTGTGTTTTAAAATGTTTCTCACCCACTGTAGCTCAGGTTCTGTCATATTGCTAATTTTAATATTCAAGAGAAAGGGTTAGGTTACTCTGCAATTAGATATGGATATTTATGGTTCCATGAGGATGGATCCTAATGACTTTGATATCCATTGACCTGTCCTTTAGTGCCAACATTAGTTTTTTCCCACTTGAACAAAACTCTGGTTAAGGTATCTAAAAAAGGGAATACTGTAAATCAAAGCGCGATCAGAGTTGACTGACAGTGTTGACTAGCCAACTGTGTTGTGCGTAGTGATTCCAAAGACACTGATTGGTCAAAAGCTGGAGATCCAGCCCACCCACCCGTGTGGATAGCCTTTTTCTTTTGCGACACCCTGTGTACAAAACACACGCAGTAAATCTGTCAAAAGCGTGCACGCTCACATGTGCGTAAGTATCTTTGCCTCACAGATTGTAAAGTGAGTTTGTAAGCCTGTGTCTGAATGCACAGACTTGCAAAAATCAAAATGTCTGCATAACTAAGCTTACAGATACAAACAATGCACAAGTTTCACTGTGCACTTACTGATACAAAACCCTGTTTTTTAAGTACACCTTTTTGAATAATGCTACTGCAGCAATCAATGTTATTAGTCTTATTATTAGTATTATTACTATTATTATTGGCTTCACAATAATTATGTCTATTATAATTTTTTTTATTAATATTCATATCATTACCACTACCATTACTATTTCTTTACATCTCTACGTGGAACTTGCATTGTACTACTGTATGTTCTCTTTCCTCCTGCTCTCCTCCTCTCTCTTTCTCTCTCAACCCAACCTGATTACCTGACCTGAATTTAAGGGTACATCCATGCTCCCCAGAGGATGAACTCTTATTATTTTAGATGATCCATGGTCTTTCCTTAATCTCCATCATCAGGACATGTTTTACATTTTTCACCCCATAACTGGTTAGGCTGTAAGAGTAGCAAAATTATCAATGAAAAAGACTTTTAGTTTTGTTTTGTTTTACATTTTCTAAAACCTGGTCTAACCCCTCTACTGTTTGCTGTGTTTCTGTGGGTGGAGTGGGTGGAGTAGATACAGTGAACATCATCAAGGGTACTGCTGTCTATCAGAGACTCAGTCCTACTGCCACCAAATCAGGAAGCCTGGATTTGAGTGGTGAACCAGCTTGTCGCACTGCATGCTGGGACCTCAGGTTCCTCTGAGGCTCCTACATTTCCAGCAGTTGCCTTTTTTCGTCTCACTCAAACTTGTCCCTCATGCACCACTGTCTCGACTGAAGTGCGTCGCCCCTTTGATAATAAATCACGTGCTCTGAATTAATTCACAGCACACATACAGAATTTGATATTGCTGACATCAAAGATAGAAGTGGTGTTTGCACAGAGGAGACTAAGGGCATGATAAATGTATGGAAATCCCTGATGCTTATGTTCCCTTTTTAGACCCACTTGTAATGCCACTCACATAGCCTTTTCTTTCAACCTTATGTGGAAATAGTCTCTTTCACCTGAACTCTTGGAATAACAATCCTGACAAACTTGAGTAGCGCAGAGAAAGATTTTCTCATGTTGACAGTGACTCACAGCAGTCATGAATGAATTACCACATGGGTCCTACTGGGCACAGGCCCAGGGGCCCAAGGGATTGGGGTCGCCAAGAGATGTCAGTATGCTTCAAACAAACCACTTTGTACAAAGTGTTGTCCAACCATATCTAAAGCAAAAAGTGTTTTTAGCTATTCTGAATGGTCACACTCGAACACTTGGGTGAAAAGGTTTGCAGTCACAGCCTCCGCCTGGCTGCATCCCATTGCCTCCCCGATTTCTTACAAAGAATCCTGTGCCTTCTTTGTAGACTCGATCATACAAATGTAGATAACGGCAGGCACTTTTAAACAGTCTCTCCTCAAGAAAATTAAGTAATACACACAAAAAGTGAAAATTTTCAAAGTTAAATTGAATAGTGAATAATTAGAAAAAGAGAGCTTGAAAGAAGTTTATGCCCCTACTTTCACACCTCCACACACCTGGCCAATCATTGTGTAGAGTGGACGTGATTGTTGGATTGTCTGTTTTGAACAGTTTCAAAAATTGGACTCAGTCGTCTAGATTCCACCGTTGGAAACGGGGTTTCAGAAGCTGTTCGACAATTCGACAAGCACACTGACTGGGTCAGAGCCTCTGTAGCCCCTGTGTAACCGTTACCATTTCTTCTTGGAAAGACAAAGACCTCTTGTAATTAATTTTTGTCGTATACTGTGCATATTTAGGCTACAGTAAGGGTACAGTAAAACAAGTAAAGCAATCTGTTCATGACTACAGTGCATGTCCTTCTCAGTGCAAAATACCCAATAACACAATTCACCAAAGTACATACAGTATATCTACCTCTGTTCCCCAGCTGACTTCCCACTCCGGTGGCAGAGGAGTTTAGAACATTACATTTCCTGGCCAAACCAAACCCTCTCCAAGCCAAAACATTTGACCTGTGAAGTGTTACCTTTTCTCTGATTCATGGTGAATCATCACTAAACACAACCTCCCTTCAAAGGTCTTACTCACAGAGTGCCCTTTCTCACGTTTACCACATTCACCTTAGTCAGTAGGAATCAACCAATCAACCAAACCTATTACCAACCAATATTTGAGCTCTGATGGATGATATTTTTGACCATATTTCATATAAACATCTTTGCAGGACACATTATGAGAGTAGTACTTCACCTTCTACTCACCTGTCATTTGCCATCATCACCCTCAGTGTGATTTTCTTCAATCACAGCCTAAATTCACCTTTGTCAGTACAGAGTATTTTCCTATACTTCCCCCTTGTAATGCTGTTGTGATATTTCACACATGTTCTCCATCAGTCAGATGGCCTTGTGTTCAAATGCGTAGCAGTGGCTTTAAGAGAAGAAGACTCAGGAAGGGGAGGGGGAAGAGCAGACACCAGAACAACAGATAATCACTCCCACATGCAGACTGGCACAAGGCTGACTGATATACTCTGCCAGTAAAGAGGGCTTTGATGTCTGCTGGGAAAAACAAAGCTCACTGTCAGTAAGTGAGGTTCAAAGGTAGCAGCAGTGGTGTGTATGGAGTGTGTAAGAGGCAGGGGTGAAAATGAATTAAGGGGAACTTCTGAAGGTTGTCTGTGTTCATTTTTGTATTATCGTTGCACCAGAGCAGCAGGGAGGCATTTGGACTGCTAAGTGCTGCTTTAGTGTGACATTAGGACAAAAATAATGTGTCCTAATACAGCACCAGCATGCAGATAAAAGCACTAACACAGCCGTTTCAACCGTGGTAATGAAATCATATCTTCTGATGGCATTCATGTAAACAAGAGCAAATATTGCACCTTTTTATTGGAGGCTGAGATGTTATGGGCGGGATGTTATGAGTGTGTTATGTGTGTTAATGTTACAAAGACTAGAGCTGTCACTTTTCATACTCTGTAGCACACAGGTTTGTGGTTTCCAGGGACACATGTATGCATTTGGAAGTGAAGCCTCTGAGAATATGATATGTTGCTTGTACAAAGTGGATTTTGGGCAGGCATGCAACAAAAGACAACAATCCTCAGATTTGTTTTCCATCCTGTGAGCAGCTTTGCCTGTCATCATGTGTGTAGCTCTCAGAACTCTGCAGACATTTCCTGTCCTCTGAATCTGGCTCTGCAGAGTCCTCACCTGCGGTGAAACTACCAGACAGCAGGGATAAACAAGGAGAGGTCAGGGATGATCTCTCCATTCTGTTCAAGGATGTTCCTTTTATTTCCTGGTAATGAAAAAGCCCAACATAATGTCCACTTTTCATTTGGACACATAAAAGAAGGTGGAAGCGGACAAAGTGAACTAAACCTGAGCCTGCAGGGTGTTCTAACTGCAGCAGGGCCTCAGGGCAGAGAGAAACATCCTTGTTTGACCCAGCAGAGTGAAAGCTTGGCTTTGAATTCAGTGGTGGAGAGAAGATTTACAGCGGCCAGGTGGCTTCTTTTAATTCTCACTGCTGAACAACCACAATGAGCTTTTATGACAGTTTGAAAGAGAAGGGTAGAGTGAATAATGCCCACAGTAATTACAAGAAGCTCTCAAGGTGGTTGGATATTATGAGGAGGGAGGTGGAACACAATGTATTGATGGATACAGTAATTCAATACATTAAATTGAGTTGATTTGCCTGATAAGCCAATAAGACTTTACATATATAAAGTATATGTAATATGAATGTTTCTCTTCATATTGCATTTATCTCATATTTCAGGCAAATTTTTATATCATGCAGAGTTTTCTTCAATTTCTATTTGTGTTTGTATGTGAGTCTGCTGCCTTATGTAGTTTAGTTGCTTTTTTAATGCTCCATTCTTTCAATTACTGTATTTATAACAATGTTTGATCCTCCATACAGAAATCTAAAGAATATTAACTGCATGCAAGGCTGCTTTTATTGATTTTTCATTTTATTTATATATTTTTTATTTATTTAACAGGGAAAATGTTCAATGCTCATTATATACCTTGTAGCCAAAAGCAAATTTTCATGTTTGATCCCTTCACCTGTGGCGGTGGCTACCAACTTGACGCCAAGGCTGAAGCTACCATTGAGGTCATGACCCTGGTATTTTTCTGGGACTTTGGGGGTTTTAGCAACTTGGGAAGGGTTTGTATTCTGCAGACAAAAACGTATACATGGTGGGTATTAAGGCAGATTCCGGTATTATTAGACTTTTTCAATGTGACTACTTCTAGGTCAATAAAAGTATGGGTGGTGAGGGGGTTGTTGTTGTTGTTGTTGGGGGATTGACTCATAACCGGAGTAAAAGATTTAACAAAAATAAATTTAAACTCTGCACCTCAAAACAAAACAGGATAAGTCATCATTAATATAACCAAAATGAAACAGTAAAACCAAGCAATTCAGCTGAATGAGAATTTTCCAGACACACACCCAGATTAAAAATGTTTAAACGTACTAAGCTTAACTACTATAGTGGTGAGGAAAATACGGGTTTTTGAATCTATTACTTTCAGTGCCTGTTTGTACAGATTATGAAGTGGTCTCATTGATTAACTTTTTGTATGAGACCAGGTTGTAACACAGTACCAGAAGTGTGATATTCTATTTATTTGCTTTTTAAAGATCAGGTTGCTATCAACAATCACACCTAAATATTTAACATGTTGGGCAACTGGCACCTTCTTTCCTTTAACTATAATTTCAGAAGGAGGGATACCACTTCTTCTCACAGAGAAAAACCTACTAAAGGTTTTTAATAAATTCAGAGTCAGACCGGTCTTCCATAGTTGCCGTAAGTCTTCTTTATCTTGTATAGCCAGAGAGCGGGGCCAACATCAAGGTGGCTCAGACAGCACACAGGGAGTGTCCTAGGGCTAACATCACCATCTCCACACTGCTGCCATGGACTGACTTCCCCTGTGACCTGATCCACAATATAAACATGGTGATCATCTCAGAGTGTGCAGCACTAAACAAGGTCAACATCGCCCATCATCCCACTCTGACATATGAGCACCGATTTTTTCAGTGCTTGTGCACATACATTTGGGTATTTGGAGTGTCTACCAACCCACAAACTGTGAAATAAGACAACCCAGTCAGTTTTTTGTGGCCTGCCTAGGTCAGAAAACATGTGATTCAACAAGTCGTTCAGATTTGGCTCCCCTTCTGCGTGCAGGCTCATTAGAATTGCACCGCCCCCCATCTGAGTATCTCCACCCACAGCCTGAGAGCTATACCTTTACCTGCAAGGGTGCAGCATATTTTTTTCACAAGCGCCGGACCTGCTAGCATTATGCTAGCGTTGTGTCGAAGCTAAGAGCTAAGCACGGGAACTGCTCTGTTGTTGGCAGCACAGACCAGCACATATCGCTACATCGGCCCCCAGCCTCAGAGGACAGAAGGGCTGAGTGGATAAAGTTTTGGCAATGTCCCAGCTACAGTCGGCAAAAACCTGTAAGCTACGGCTGTGCTAACCACTTTGTGTGTGATTACTTTTCCAACTTGGGTCAGTAAAAAAGCAGGACTGGCAACGAAACTTTTCCTAAAAGAGGGATCAATACCAACTGTCCGTGGCACAACTGCAGAAGATTAAATATAAAGTTGAGGTAAATAGTAATTTTTTAGAATGTTATTGGTGTTACTTGCTGCAGGATACACAATGACATTAACGCTATTAGTTTGTTGAATGTCTGTAAGCATGGGTGCCTAGTTATAGTTAAAAGTGGGGGTGCAAGATTATTGATAGGCAAGGAGAGGTATGAGGCTGCGCTGTCCGGGGAAAATGACCTGAGCAGCGCGTGTGCATTGTGGAACCTCTTGTATGGCGTTACATTTATGTCATATCTCGCGAGCGCGATAAAACATGCTCACGAGCAAATTCTATAATTTCACACACGCAGATATTAACTGCCGCTCGCACAACATAACTCCTCGCGCGCAAATTCAACAACCGAGAGTTGTACAGGCAGCTGCGAGCGAGCAACTAAACATAGGGAGAGGCAAAGAACTGCACATGCATGTATAAAACTAAGCAGCACACGCACAAACAGCCACCACGCGCACACGAATTTCTGCTTAGTGAGCGCTGGAGGGCACACACGCTCTCGCAGGTTCACTCTGCTCTCGAAGTTGAATTCTGCTCACTCGAATCAACCTGACTTTTGACAGTTTGGGGGCGGAAACCAAGGGAGGCACTGGCCCTCTTATGATTGGTCACTTTCAACGTGATCACGCGCACGACCTCCTTTGATTGACAGCTTCTGTTCTGTACTGAACAACAGGCAGACAGTTTGACCAGAAGCTTGATATTTCAAACAAGTGAGTCCTGACAACAAGTTTGGAGCTGAAGGAGCCGATTGTACTTCCGGTGGTCATGGCAAATAACCGGTTGTTGTTTAGTAGTAGTTTGTTAGTCTGTACTGTTAGCTGGCTATCTATTTAAGCTATGGCATTACCGATCGGAAAATGATGAGTAGGCTAGTATATGTTCAGTAAGAGTGTACCATAATAATTGGAAGAAACAACGGGAGTTTTTACAGCAGGAATGTTTTGAACATCAACCTCAACTTCGGTCTCGGAGTACCTGTGGAGCGCCATACGACCTGCACCCACCACCGAAGGAGGACGAAGCTCTGGTTGAAGGCTTTGTACCCAAGAAACCCACCCAAATGTCCTTGTGAGTGGATAAAAAGCCAACAAAAGAGCATCCCTACCCGGAGAAGTGTCTTAGCTATGAAGCTTGTTTGAAGAAACCACGTTGGGTGCTAGTCAGGCACTCAGGTACGTCACATTATCAAGTATTAGGCTCCTCTGTTTACACTGGTTTTGTTAAAGAGTATGTGTACAATTTGTAACTATAATAACAATAATGCTCTTTATTTCAGCACCCATGTTAACAGGTTAGAGCAGCCAGAGCGGCTCATCTAGAGATTCGGCGTCTCAACCTATTTGTTCTGTGTGACGCACGCGGTTCTCAGCAAAAATACACAGTGAAAATGATCTGCTGATAGTCATATTAACATCAAACCAGCAACATTACTCCTTTCAGTTTCAATATCGATATCTGTAGAATATGTCCCCAGTAACTCCCCAGTTAAAACTGAGCACAAGCCTCTTAACCTTTTTCTGTCTAAACTAAATATAAATGAAATGTATCATGAAATGAAATGAAACAATCTATTATTGATGGCCATTTTCAAAGGCAAACTCAGTGTAGAAAGATAGGGCTGGCAGCAGCAGCAGGAACGCTCTCTGTGTGGACACCACACACATGCCAGCCGCAGCAGTTCAGCAAGGTAGCCATCACGCTCTGCTCAGGTCAGCGGTGTGGCTATGCTGTTAGGTTGTGTAAAAGTGTCAGCTATTTCATATTTAATGTGTTGAATTCATTTCTTTATTGACAACAAGAGATTTGGGAATTTATCTCTTTTTAACATTGAATGCTGCTTTTTGAGTTTTAAGCTAAATTAAATCTAAATCATTTGCTATTTCATGTTGGAATGTCCAGGGTCTGAGATCCTCTACTTTTGGGCTTAAAAGCAGGACCCCAGACTTCACCAAAGAGTTAAGAGATGCAGATGTGTTTGTTTTGCAGGAGACTTGGATTAGAGGAGACATTTCCACTGGTTGTCCCTTAAGCTACAGAGAGATAGTGTTCCCATCCACCAAACTGAAAGGAGTAACCCAGGGCAGCGATTCAGGATTCCTTGTAATTTGGTACAAGGCAAACCTTGTACACTCAATAGAATTAATTAAAAAGGTGAATTTTCAATTTGGCTCAAAATAAAAAGAGAGATTGTCGCCACAGATAAAGACATATACATGTCTGCAGCATATACCCCCCATCATTATAATGAAAATAGTTTCTCCATTCTTCAAGATGAGATCAATCACTACCCCCCCTAACCCTAACCCCCAGGGAAGTGTACTGATCTGTGGGGACCTTAATGCCAGGACAGGTATTGAACCAGATTCTATCAACCCACAGGGAGACAAACCAGCATCCCGCTCCCTTCACATGCCCAGAGGAACAACTTTGACAAAACCTTAAACAAAAGTGGGCACCAACTACTGCAGCTATATCGAACCTCCTCAACAAACTACAAATTTGAGAATCAGTTGTTAAATACAGTCAGTACCCTACTTACTACAACCAAGGAGGAGATTTAGCAACCATAAGATCAATATTGCCATATTAAAATTATTCAACCATGTACTGAGCATTGGACATTTCCCTGACATCTAGATCAAAGGAATTATCACACCAATCTTTAAAAATGGAAATACATTTGATCCAAACAATTACAGAGGCATATGTGTCAGCAGCAACCTGGGGAAGTTACTGTAAGACTTCCTGAACATGTCCTGAGCAAGAGTCAGATTGGATTGGACATCGAACTACAGACCATATCTATACTCTTCACTCCTTCATTAATAAACATGTCCACCAAAACAACAAAATGTTTTCTTGTTTTGTAGATTTCAAAAAAGCCTTTGACTCAATTTGGCACAATGGTATGTTCCTGAAATTAATTGAAAAATGTATAGAGGGGAAAATCTATGATATAATTAAAACAATGTATGTAAATAATAAATGTGCTGTAAAAATTGGCAAAATGGAAACATATTAAAGTAGAGGTGTGAAACAGGGCTGCAGTCACCGGAACAATAAGATGTCCCTGGTCTCACCTTCTCTGACACAGAAATGAAATGCCTACTTTTTGCAGATTATCTAATATTGGTAGCTCCATCTAAGGGGGCATTACAACAACAACTGGATCATCTGCAAAACTTCTGTCAGACCTGGGCTCTGACAGGGAATCTGGAAAAGACTAGAATTATGGTCTTCCAGAAACGATCCAGGTGTCAGGGCAACCCAAATAGTTCTTACTGGGCTCCACTGACATAGTACACACACACAGCTACACATATTTGGGACTAAAAATCCCCAAATTACTAAAAATTATGGTGATGTGTCAGAGCACAAGATATCTGCGTTGCGTACCATTACTGCTAAATCTGTGGTCAAAGCACTGACAGTTCATTTCAATCCAAAAGGTGATTCAAAGTGATCAGGGCTCCAATTTTTCATCACATTTGTTTGCTCAAGTTTTGAAGCAACTACAGGTAAAACTCAATCAGGCTTCTGCATATCATGCTCAGAGCCAAGGGGCATTGGAAAGGTTTCACCAAACCCCCAAGTCTCTGTTGCGGGGATACTGTGTTGAGCTAAATCAGGATTGGCAAGAGGGGTTGTTGTTAGCTGCCAGAGAGGTTGTGCAGGAGAGCACCAGGTTTAGTCCGAATGAGGTTGTGTTTGGGCATACAGGGCTCCAGACTAACTTTTTCCAGTAGTAGCACTGGTGCTCCCTACTGAAAGTTTTAGGAGCACCAGCACATATTTTACTATTTTATATTTTAACTGTATTGCTGATAAACTCTTTGGTAATAAATAGACAATTTACAGACAACGTGTGCTGTTTTATTTTAAAGGAAAAAGTCACAAAGTAGTACATGAAAAAATAATTAAGTTAAATAGTGCTTTTTTAAACATAGACACCAAATAATACATTTACAAATGTAAGCATAAGGTATTTTAAGGCCTTTAGAGCACATCCCCTGAGGACCCCTAGGGCTAGGCACCTCTGAAGGCCAACCTTTGTTGGGCAACACAGAGAACAGTAAATACAATGGAAAGAGTAGGCCTTTTTCAGCACGGGACCACCTGCTGAATCCTCGTCTGAATTGTCCTCATCAGAAATGTGGGAGTGTAGTGGCACAAGAGGGTCTTTTTTAAAAAAAAAATTGGTCCATAGTTTGTTTCATTGTCGCCAAAGCCAGGACCAAGCGGGAGCGCTTATCGACCGGACACAGGTAGATGACATCCCATACAGATTTTTTTTTTTTAATTATCCCGTGCAGAATTGTCCCCTTCCTGCATTGTTATTGGGACGAGAGCCTTGCATTAGCTCTCCACCTCTCTTTATCTCACACACACACACACACACACACACACACACACACACACACAGAAACACCCCTTCTCTTTCTCCTGATGTTTCACATGATATACTATACGATGATGATTTAAAAAAAAAAAAAAAATGGGGGTCATATTTGCAAGTCGCACTGGTGCTCCTTGATATAAAATTTAGGAGCACTGCCCCCAAAAATGGTCGCAAAATGCAACTAAATGGTCACAGTCTAGAGCCCTGGCATACAGTGCGTGGGCTCAGTAAATTTGATTTACTCAAAGGATATAGGCAAGTTCCACTGTCTCAGAGAGCTAATGAGATTTCAGCCTTTGTAACTGCTTTTGGTCTTTTCTCTTATTCAGTGATTAGTTTTGGGTTGCGGAAAGCACCGGCGACCTTTCAGCATCTAATGAATATGGTTGGCTGGGCTGGACAGTTGTGCTGTCTACCTTGACAACGTAGTGATCTACAGCGATACTTGAGAAGATCATGTCCACCGCATCAGGAAGCTGTTTTATCGACTGCGCAACACTAACCTGACACTCAACTTGGCGAGGACATAGCAGGTACAAGCAAAGGTGACTGCGATTGAGCAGTATCCAGTGCCCACAACCAAGAAGGAGCTTATGCACTTCTTGGGTCTGGTGGGTTACTATCACAGTGTTTGTAGGAGCTTTTCAACTGTGGTAGCTCATTTGACAGACCTGTTGAAAGCTAGAACAAGGTACATCTGGTCAGCTTCATGTCAGCGAGCTTTTGAAAACGTTAAAACTGTCTTGTGTTCACCTCCTTTCCTTGTAGCACATTGTATGGATCATCCATTCGAGCAAGTAATGTAGGTGCAGGTGCTGCGTTGCTTCAGTCTGACAGGAATGGTGTTAAATGTCCTGTAACTCGTATCAGTTAAATTATTTTGTCACAGAGAAAGAGACTCTTGCCCTCGTGTGGGCAACATTTTGAAGTTTGTCGACTCTGGTGCTCCCCTGGTGGTCTACACAGACCATACTCTGATCACTTTTCTTCACTCCTTGTGTTGCCCAAACCGCAGGTTGATGCAATGGTTTTTGTTTTTGCAATCATACATTTTGGTTCTCTGCCACATTAGGCCCAGTTCAGACCAACGATTTGCGATGAGATGAGTTGAAACTTGCAACTACTTGCAATGCACCGGTCTGCAACGTTCTGAAACCTGCCAGTTTACACCAATGCGACTACACGAGATGCCATATAATTTCCATAGCAACAACTCTCTGTACTTCCGTTCGAACAGCCAACTTTCAGGCTTTTTTTGCAGGTGGACATAATTTGTAGGATAGTGACAAGCTGATTGGCTGTTGAAACAGGTGACGTGCCTTACATTCTAAAACCAGCCACTGGCGATTTGACAAGCTGAGTCGTAGGCGACGCCATCAGCTGGCTTGAGTCGAGCTGAGACTGCCAGTTCACACCGCTGCAACTTTTCCCTGCAACGTTCTAAAACGGTTTCATCTCGTCGCAAATCTTCAATTCAGTTTCAATTCAGTTTTATTTATGTAGCGCCATATCATAACAATGTTATCTCAGGGCACTTTGTCATAAAGAGCAGGTCTAGACCGACTCCTTATGTGCACAGAGACCCAACAATTCCCACCAAGAGCAAGCACAAGCAACAGTGGCAAGGAAAAACTCCCTTTTAACAGGCAGAAACCTCGAGCAGAACCAGGCTCTGGGTGGGCGGTCATCTGCCTCGACCGGTTGGGTTGAGAGAGAGGGGAGGGAGAGAGCGAGGGAGAGAGCGAGGGAGAGAGAGCATAAGGAAAGCGAACATGCAGTAGCACAGCGCAGTTCAGTTCTACATACAGATGTAAAGCAGCAGTAGTGGAAATAGTATTAATGTTAATNGATAAAATTGGGAATATTATTAACCCATGAGTCTAATGACTGATTTCTTTAATGCAATTTTATTTCCTTTGTTGCATTGGCCACTATATCTTTTTGCTGCACTTTAAATGTATTTGATTTTATGTATTATATTTCATTTTATGTACCTTTCATTTAATTTTTTCTTAATCTGATTTTATTTCTTCTGTTTTTCTTTGCCCATGTAAAGCACTTTGAATTGCCTCTGTGTTTGAA